>JAFEMH010003139.1:0-286928 GCA_022495995.1 Adenophora triphylla var. japonica
ATCAGAGGCGGAGTCACCCCACGTGAGCGTTGACGAGGAGGATAACCAGGAGCTGGACTCCCGATCCTATGCCGCGGGAGGCGGCGGGCCATGCCTGGGGACACTTTTGAGTATGAGAGAGGCCGGGCCTTTATCCATGGACCCCGTTGAGCTTGCGGGAGGTGCATCGCGCTTGGGATGCTACTGGGATACAGAGGATACCGGCATCTCTGGAGGGAGATAGCTTCATGTAATCTTGGGCGAGCGGGTCTTCCCCACAAAGATGACTCTGGGGTAGACTACCATATATGGCGCCAAGGATCCGCCGAGGGCGATGTATCCCACCCACTCTATTCCCGAGGATGATTATGCTAGTCTTCTCGGTAGGGATGTGGCGACTCGCTTGTGTCATCCCCGGGGTCTCTTATGCGTGAGTTTCGCCTCGGGCCGACGGGTCCCCTCCCGGTGGGGGATAGGCGATCACACGCTCGTGGCTCCGCCTTCGCTTTCGTCAGTTCCTTAGCCCCTAAAGCACTTCTTCCCGCCCCGCTGGTTCTCTACCTTTCGGCCTGCACTTCGGTCCTTCGAGCTATACATACATGATGGGGAGCATGCCAATGGTGGGGCACATCCCGACTCTGATCATATTCCCGAGGGTTACCGCCTTCCGCCGGATGTCTCCTGTATGTTTCTGTTTATATTTCTTCGTATTCGTCCATATAAGTGTATATGTCCGACTTCTTCCGAGCATTTCTTTTCTTTTTGGTTGTCGTGTCACTCGTCCGCGGCCGATTACAACCGCGGAGCGACTCAAGATGGCGGACCGATGGCCCCGGTGTCGGACTCCGTCCGAGAGGTTGTTCCATAAGGCTTTTGGCGGCCTCGACAGTGGCCTCGGCGGTGACCCTTACTTGCGGAGCCAAGAGGTCGAGGAGGGATGGTAGCCCCTGTGGTGGTGATGGCAGAGGTGCCGGCGGCTCGAGCGACTTGATGGCGTGATCCCCTCCTTTTCTCTCCATTTGATTTCTGATGATCTGTATATATTAGCCGTAAAGGGCCTGCATAATTTTTCTTTTTCTTTGGTACCGTTAGGAACAAGTAGGTAGCACAAAACAATGGTTTTTCTTAACTCCTAATCCTAGGTCTAATTAGTTAATTAATTAACTTCCTCGACTTTTCATGATTTTGGAAACGGAATGGAATGGCCGTTAGGACACAATTTTGAGCTCGAATCTTGGTGTTTTACTGCATGTTATGAACTGTACACGCAGGTTTTTTCGAGACTTGCTTCGTCAAGTCGGGGCTAGATTGCTGTTTGAACAGAAATATTGTTGTTTTGCCGTAGCAATATCTCGCGCGAGATAAGGTGTCTCGCACGAGACACACGCTACCCAAAAGTGCAGATCTCTTCCTTTTTCCGAACAGATTTTGTCAGCTCCCTATAAAATCATCGTAGTCCGGCCGTATACCCATTCTAGCCTTTCAAACTCTAGAGATATTCCTCATGTTAGGGTGAAACTCTTGTCTTTTTCTTTCAACCCTGCGATCCATGGCTTCCAAGGAGATTGCCCCAACGTCCATGATTGTCGATGATTTTTCTCTCGTCATCTCGAAGCGATTGAATCTTTCAAGCAAGCATCTAGAGATTTTTGTGAGGTCGTTTCGCAACCGATCTCGTAATAGGTTTATTGCGTAATTCTGATTCGTAATCCTTTTTACCTTGGAAGAACCTCCAACCGGATTGGAATCTCTTGCAGGTGCCGCTCAATTTTGGGATCCTCTATTCATCTTTTTCAATTTTTCTTTGAATGAGATGGTGCCTACTGTGGAGGAATTTGCCATTATCTTGGATATGCCTTTGACCGGTGAGATTGTTGCTCCTAAGTACCATAGGAATCATTCGGAGGCTTTGAATGAATTGCTAGGATCACCTCGATACTTGCTATGAGTTGGTTCACCGCAAGTGGGTTGATCGTCTTCTTTTCCGTAACGCTTTAGCGGTGATTCGGATGATGATGCTTTTCATGTCCACAAGCGGAACTTTCCGGCCCTTTCTCTTTCTGAGATGTTCGCTTACATGCAGGGATGGCTTGGTTGACTCCCTAACCGGTGGAAATTGTTCTCAGTGCTAGAAAACGTTCTAGGAACATTATCCCGCTAATCTTGGGCGAAACCCCGCACGGTCTTGATGAGCCTGATAAGACCGGTGCTATGTTGACGACTCAAGGGAGTCCTCTTCTGTTGACTATCTCGCTTAGGAGCATCTCAAGCCGGTAGGCCCCCATTAGAATATTCCCTTTCTCACATATCATACGCGAAAGTTATTTGATCAAGGATCTTTTCAAAGCAGGATGAATGGGCCGAGCCGACAAGCGAAGACCAAATGGCCGACGTTCTTTGGTGTCCGCCTTATTGGAGGTTGAATAAGTACGTTGCCAATACCAAGGGCTTTGACATGGTTGTTCTTCCGGGTTTGCGAGATTCCTCCTTTTATTTTCCCAAGCGGTGCTCCGTCGCTTGGTCACTGCAGACACTTATCTTTTCGAAGGAGCTTCTCGTGGAAGTGTCTTACATTGGTGTAGAGTTTGCGCAGCGCTAGCTCAAGCATGGGGTGAAGGAAACACTCGGGTCACTGGTCGAACCTTCTGACCTTTAATGCAAGCATCTTCTTATCCGATAAGTATTTCGATTGGTTTCTTCATACCTGGTCACCCAAGCGCAGAGAAGATTGATGATTTGCGGCTTTCACCGCTAGGGATTCCTTTGTAGCTAGCAAGATTTTTGCGAAGGAGCGAGGCTCGCCCGATCCCGCTAACGTGCGAACCGATCCAACTCAGGATTTTCTCGATGGGGATTGTTATGAGAGGCGAGGCAAAGGGATGCCTCGGAAAGAAGCAAGCTTTAGATAGGCCCAATGTCTTCAAGAGGCTTTCGGGAGTCCGTCTTTGATCGCCTCGAGGGATGTTCTGCTTTGAGGGGCTCAAAGCGCAGGAAGGATCGCGAAGACGGTGGAGATCATGTCCGCCGGCCTACCAAGTCAATGAAAGGATAGATCTTTAGGAGTACCAAGAGATTGCTTTGATAGATCAATAGTTTTTATTTTATTAGTATTTTTTCAAGGTTGTTAGCTTAGCAAATTAGTCGTTGTGGTTAGGATTTCCCTTTTGTCATTAATAAAATGCATTCGATTAATAAAAGGACAAAAGTAGATTTATTTATTTGATTAGATCAAACCCGAAGGCTGCCTACGTTCCTCTTTTACAGTAATTAAATAAGAGGCTCAGGTCTAACATAGTTCATTTTTGAGAGAAAAAAGGACAAAATACGGCTTCCTGCCGAAGGGTAATCTCGCGCGAGATAATGCCCCCCCCCCTTCTTTTTTTTTTTTATGCACACCCTTTCTTTTGCCTAGACCGCCCCTTCGGGTTTTCAATCTAGCGGGCTTCTTTTCTTGTGCGAGCTCTGATTTTTGCCTAGGCCATCCTTTTCGGGATTTTCAACCTAGCCAGCGATTTCTTTTTAGGAGGCCAAGTCACGCGAAGTACTTCTTGAGCTTGTCCATGTTGACCGGCTTCGGTAGTTGATCTCCGTCTAAGTCCACCACCGAAGGGCTCCCCGCAGAATATCTTCTTCACAATGTAGGGTCCTATCCATCTTGGTCCCCACTTGCCTAACGGGTTGAAAGGTCCAGGATCGGTGCTCACGGAGAACCGTGTCACCTACTCGATGTTCCTTGTCTTGACCTTTTGTTGAAAGCTCTTGCCATTCTTCTTTGGTAAACTTGGGTGTGCTCGGCCGCCTTTAGCCTTCTTTCGTCTAGCATGGCTAACTCCTCATATTCGCTTTCTAGCCGCCGACTTCGTTCACTTGGCTTTCTAGAGAACCCGTAGTGATGGTATTTCCAATTCTATTGGCAAGACAGCCTTCCATTCCGAATGTGAGGGCGTAGGAGTCTCTCCCGTAGCCGTTCGGACCGAAGTGCGGTATCCCCACAAAGGCGAAAGGTAACTTGTCGGGCCAGCCTTTTCCCAAAGGATCCGCCATTTTTCTCGATGATGGTTTCGATTGTCTTGTTTGCGGCTTCAATCGCTCCGTTTGTTTCGAGGCCTATAAGGAGATGACTTATGCCTTGTGATTTTGTACTCGGTTAGGAGATGATCGGTTTCCTTCTCGAAGTGTGACCCATTATCAGATATCATCTCTTGCGGAACCCCGTACCGGTAGATGATGTTGTGCTTGATGAATTCTGCGACCTTTCTGGCATTCAGAACTTTGTTGGAGGAGGCCTCAACCCATTTAGTGAAATAGTCGATGGCTACTAGGACGAAGCAATGTCCGTTAGCTCCTACGGGTGTGACCTTTCCAATCACGTCTATCCCCCATGTAGAGAACGGCTAAGGAGAAGTCATAGGGTACAGTAAGGAAGGCGGTGCATGCTGAAGGTTGGCGTGTATCTGACACTTGTGGCACTTCTTGACCATTCTGGTACAGTCGGCTTCCATGGTTAGCCAAAAGTACCCTTGTCTGATGATCTTTTTGGCGAGCATGTTTCCGCTCATGTGGGTTCCGCATATGCCTTGATGAACATGGTCCATTATTTCTCGGGCCTCTTCCTTGGTGGCACAGAGAAGGTTTCCTTGGGAATGTTTCTTGAATAGACGGCCAGCAGTGATGACGTAATTAGCAGCCAACCTTTTGAGGGCGATCTGAGTCTTTTGGTCTGTCTCAGGTGGGATGGTTCCATCTAGGATGAAATGCCAAATGTCATGGTACCATGGTTTCTCTTCGGAGTTCTCGACAATGGTACATTCGGCTAACCATTTGTCTTTGCAACATGGAGATCGATAACGGCGCAAGAGGCGTGGTTGCACGTCGTGTTACTTTGAAGGGTTTGACCGCTTCCCTTTAGGAATTTTGACCAAGGAAGCGAGAGTGGCCAATGCGTCAGCAAACCGATTTTTGTCTCTAGGGAGATAGTGGAATGAGACATCCTGGAACTGTTGCGCCAACTCTTGGAGGTGGGCACTGTATCTTTGAAGGGTTGGATCTTGGACCCTCCACTTCTTCAATGTCTAATTGATGATTAATTGGGAATCCCCAAATACCTCGAGTTCAGTCACATTGCGTTCTAGGGCTGCCTCAAGCCCCGCTATGCAAGCTTCGTATTCTGCGGTGTTGTTGGTGGCGTCAAAGTCAAGACGTATTGCCAGTGGAGTATAGATGTCGTTAGGGTCTACCAACAACATTCTGATGCCGAACCCTCTCTTGTGGGCTGCGCCATTGAAAAATAATTGCCACTTATTTTCTTCTTCTATACTCATGATGTCCTCATCAGGGAATCGCGGGTCTTCCCCCTTCACTTCGTCGCAAGGAAATTCGGCCAGCTGATCCGCGAATACACTCCCTCTATCGGATTTCTGAGTGACGTAAGTGATGTCATACCCCGCGAGCATGAAGTACCATTTGGCTAGTCTTGAAGACAAATTTGATTTGTCTAAGATATATTTCAGTGGATCCATCTTTGCAATGAGACGAACTGGGAAGGCTTCCATATAGTGCTTTAGCCTTTGTGATACCCAAACAAGAGCAACAAGCAGATTTGTCGAGTGGAGAGTAATTGATTTCGCCGCTTGGAATCTCGCGGCCGACGAAATAGATGGCATTCTCTGTGTGCGAGGCAGGCTGTTCTTGAGCGAGCATAGCCCCTAGCGCATTGTCAGTAACTGTGAGGTACAATTTCAAGGGCTTCTCCTTGTGTGGTGGAACCAAGATAGGTGGGGAGGTTAAGTAATGCTTAACTTCCTCGAATGCTTCTTGACATTCTTTGGTCCATTCTTGAGGTGCGTTTTTCTTAAGTAGCTTGAAGAAGGGGTCACACATTGTAGTCAGTTGATTGATGAATCGACTGATATATTGAAGTCTGCCCATGAATCCCTTTACTTCTTTCTGTGTTCTGGGTGGAGGCATGTCTGTTATGGCTTTTATCTTCGCAGGGTCTGCTTCTATGCCACGCTCTGTGACCATGTACCCTAAGACTTTCCCTTTGACCACTCCGAATGAGCATTTGGCGGGGTTGAGTCTCATCTTGTGCTGTCTCAGTCGATTGAAGAATTTTTTGAGATCCCTGAAGTGTTGACCATCTGTCCCCTTTGAGTGAATAATCATATCGTCCACGTATACTTCTATTTCCTTGTGGATCATGTCGTAGAATAGTATCGTGACTGCTCTTTGGTAGGTAACCCCAGCGTTCTTGAGACCAAACGGCATGACCGTGTAGCAAAATGTTCCCCAAGGTGTGGTGAATGCTGTTTTGTGTTGATCCTCCTCTGCCATGAAGATTTGGTTATACCCTGCGAAACCGTCGAGGAATGAGCGGACTTCGTATGCGGCTGTGGCATCGACCAACATGTCTATGTTTGGTAGCGGGAAGTCATCTTTAGGGGATGCCTTGTTCAAGTCTCTGAAATCGACACAGACTCGTATTTTCCCATTTGATTTGGCTACTTGTACCGTGTTTGCAAGCCATTCCGGATACTCAATCACTTTGATAAACCCTACATTCAAGAGCTTCATGATTTCCTCTTTTACTTGCATTGACCATTCCGACTTTATTCTACGTAGTTTCTGTTTGACTAGCTTCAAGCGTCGGGTAGCAATGCCAGATCTTGTGTTCTACAATCGACCGATTCAACCTGCATATCTTTGTAGGACCAAGCGAAGACGTCGACATATTCTCTGAGGAGCCGTGTCAAGGTTTCTATGTCTTCCCCCTTGAAGAAGCTGCCGATCTTTGTTTCTCTGGGGTCTTCTGTTGTCCCAAGATTAACCGTTTGCATTTCCTCGTCGTCAACAGGGCCATTCTTTCCACCACGACCTACTTGCTTAGCTAATTCTTTTAAGATTTGTTCATTTTCTTGATCTATCTCATCGTATGATTCATTATTAACGTGTTCGTTATATTGATTATTATTAGTTAATTCATCATTCACGATGTTAGCAATCTCGTGGTACTGAAAGATCAAAGTTTTCATTAAGGAAGTAAGTGGAATACATGTTCGGCCACCGCCTCGATTTCCTCTTGAGTGAGTTCATCTGGAGGTGGAGCCTCGCTTCTAATGTGAAAGTTACAGGCCTATCTTCTGCGGGGATGGGGAGTGCAACCAAGCTCTTTGATCATGAAGTCTTCATCAACAATCGGTCCTCCGTGACGTGCCAGTTTAGAATTGGCTCATCACATTTCTATATTAGTCTTGTGTAATCAACCGTTGGAGCGTCCCCCTTGGAGATTGCATGGATCTGGCTGTCTTCTAACCGGCACAGGTCCTGGAACTGTCGCATCATGTCTTCTCCCAACACAAAGTCCCATTCACTTGTCATTTCTGCCTTCGTGCCCCACAAATCATTAGGGATTAGTGTGACGGGTTCTGTTTCATCTGGAGAAGCATCGCGGTCGCTGAAGATTTCAAAGCCTGGTTGGCGCTTTCCTTTATCATCAGTCCATGGTTCTGAGAAGATAAAGTAGGGAATACTTTCCCCTTCTCGAACGAAGTAGCCATTGAGTGTCTTTCGATATGGCTCGAGGTTGCAATTCTTGGCCTTTGGGTCTTTGTGGCCTTTGTATGTGGTTCCTTCCCACTTGATTTGAGTGAAACCCCACTCTTCTTCATCATCCCCATCGTGGATGGAAGTTATGTATCCTAGGCCATGCTTTGTGTGAAGTGGGGGAACCGGTGGTGGTTCTGTTATCCCTTGTAAGTGCTTTCCGAGCCCCAATCCAGGAAAGTATCCTTTCACTAGCATCATTCTCCAGACAGGAAGGCTTCCAGAAAACCAAAGTGCCTTGGAGTATTCATTTTCGTTGCAAGTTTCTATGACATTCACGGTGCCTTCTTTCTCGATCTCAAAGAAGTAATCAGAATTGGAAAAGGGAAATACTGACTAACTATTATTGAAAAGCAAACTTGATACTCTTGCCCACAAATGAAGTCTTCAAGCAAGTAGTACCCGACTAAGCTAAACTAGACTACTAAGCGTTTCTTTTTTGCAACTAAAAGTAAATAACTGAAAGGAAAAGAGACTCCTCATTTGTTTGAACTCATCCAAACTATTCCACCACTTGGGCAAATTCTGATGGCGTCGTTGTCAATCAAGTCTTGGACTGCATTCTTCAGGTTGAAACAATCATTGGTGTGATGGCCATTGCATTGATGGTAGTAGCAATAGAGGTGTGGAGATCGACCTTCCCTCTTAGGTATGTATCCTTCTATCGGTTTCAGCTTTCCGTCCTTGTGAAGACTTCTGAAGAGATGACCAAGAGTGATGTTTCCGATGTCGGAGAAAACCCTCCCCTTCCTTCGCTTAGCCATTTGATTATGGAGATCTCGGATATGATTCTCGTAGTGTTGCACAAAGACGAGGTGGCGAGACTGATATTCTTCCTCCATTTGCTCTTTGAGGTCACGGTAGAGAGTATTGAGGAAAAACTTGACCCTTTCATCAATGTCATCTTCAATGTGGGCTTCAAGGTTGATGCACTTTTGGGTCATAGTTTCGAGTTCGCTCTTGACTTCCTCGAGCTCTTCAATCAGCATCTTTGTCTTTTCAGCTTGGATGGATTCTTCCATGTGATGCCACGAGTCATTGTCGTTAATTTGCTGCAGGGCTTTGGCAAGTTGAGTTTTGATGTCACTTAGCTCCTCTTGCACGGATGATCGTCCACTGTCGGAATCACTTTCCATCTTCCGTAAATCCCTAGCAATGCGAGTGGTGGGAAAATCAAAGGCTTCTCTCCAACCTTCCACATGTTCCATCTCAGCGACAAGAGACTTGGTCAAATCTTGGAGAGTGTGTTGCTCAAGGTCCTTCTTGGTGATGACATGCTTTTCAGTAGACATTGTGTTGGGAGTCTTGAAGTTGAGTAGCTTCGGAAAACTGACAGAAGAGATGCAGAGACGATATCAGGATCAAATCTAGCCCCAACGGGTCGGAAGCAGGCTTAAACGGCTCAGGCTCAGCAAACAGAGGCATTATCCCGCGCGAGATATGTCATCCCGCGCGAGATAATCACACGGAAAGTCGATTTTTATTTAGACCTAAATTTTGGTCGGAACGAAAAATCCGTTTTGAGGGGTTTCTAAGGCCTTTATCAGAACCTAACGACTAAGCAATCAATCCGATTTTTGTAAAACAAAGCCATGTAAGGTCGTTTTTCGAAGGATTATATGTATATATTTTTCCAAAGGGACATCCGAAGGGACTTTTTCCGAAGGGACTTTTTCCGAAGGGACTTTTCTGAGTCCTTCTTTATTGTCAATTTTACATGGCTTTGCTTTGATCAAAAACAAGAAAAGATCACCGAGTCAAAACCGACCGGTCACGGAGTGATCCTAAAAGGGCAATCTACATGAATATGTGGCGATGCAGGGCTGGAAGGCTAGGCTCCCCGCGATATGAAAATCTAAGTGGATTGAATACGCGGAGTGGGATGGTCCAACTTCGGAGAGACCGGCGACTAGGTGGTTACCGTCATCCGTCCTTAGTGTGGGTCCCAGGTTTATAGAGGGTATGCAGTGCAATGACAGTTATATCATGAGTGCGCGTGTGTGAGAGTCAATCTAGGTGATAGATAAGATAGAGATTTTTTTTTGAAAAAACAAAAGAAAAACAGATAGTGGCCGCACCAAGTGGTTGCCTACGTTTCTCCCAAATAAGGAAGACTCAGGCCGTCATAGTTCCACATAAGGAGAGATAAAGGGAAATAAAGAAATTAATTTACAACTCCCGAATCCCCAATGGACCGGACTTTAATTAAATAAAACCCAATCACACGCAGTTCATAAATAATAATCGATTATTTAAATGAAATAAAGATTCGAGTTCTACACCTTAAGGGAGGCCTTAAGATGTGGGAACTCTGCAGATAATGAATTCTGGGATCCCCCTTGCATGTTCGGCTCTCGTCTTGGACTATGAGATGAACGGGAGAAACCAGAAAACAACCAGATTGCCGAGGCGATATCTCGCGCGAGATATGATATCCCGTGCGAGATATGCCTCGTCTGAGAGCAGAAAATTGAATTTACAATTTATTTATTTTTTTGAAAACCTCTCTTTTAATTTTGATGCAAGTTTAAGCCTCTTAATTTTAACTCCCCAGCGGAGTCGCCACTGTAGCGTTGTGAGAAGAATTTTATCTTTTTGAGTCGCCACCTATATTATTCGTTTGGAGAACATAGAAAAACCATTTTGAAAGAGATTTGGGTTCGGGGCTTAGGTTATGGAATGGGTAGGTCAAGGAGCATCCATTCCACCCAATCCGGAGATTGGTCTTGCTAAAGAAAAGAGAGGTTTTCAAAAAGGAAGAAGAAAAATATTTTAAACAATAAAAGATCCATTTAACGGTTAAACGGAATGTAGGATCGATTGCTTCGAGACCGTCTCCATGATTTGGAGAGGCTCTAGGCCGATCCTAGATTCAATAGATTTATACCACTCTAACAATCAATTAGAAAGGGATTTAGGGGTTTACCTTGCGTGAGGTGATTTGGGCAGAGTTTCGACTCAAGTTTAGAATCGACTCTCGATACGGACAGAGCTTCGCCTCAATCCTTGACTTGGGTCTTGATGTTTGTTTATCAACAAGGTTGACAAACAAACTTTGAGGTGAGTTTTAGGGTGATTTTGTAGGAACCTTTCAGGGAAAGAAACCAACAAAATATGTATGTGTTGTGAAAATTCGTCGTGGAGAGGTAAAACCCTATCAGAAGGTTCTAGACTCCAAATCCTATTGGTTGGCCGGATGGATAAAGTTTTATCCCGAAAAGAGGTTGAAATCGACGAGAAAACTGCCTTCTGCATGCTGCAGAGGGAGGATATCTCGCGCGAGACACGCCATCTCGCGGCGAGATATTGCTCCTGTGGACAATCTTGTCCTTTCCTCGTTATCTCGTATGCAGTTTAGTCCCAAACTAACTATAGTTAGTCAAAACTTAACGAAACATGACGAAATGGTGGATTTCTACTTCTTGACTCAAAGCGAGACTTAGAGTGGTATAAATATGACCCGATGTGTTCAGAATGGGGTGTCTACAGATACATGCATTGGAAGTTTGCGTGACCAGCTAGCTTTAAGTTCACTTTTTTCCTTTGTCGGTGGAACTCGCTTGCCTTATAGGACCCTCGCTCGGGATTGTCCATCCCAAGAAGACGATTTACAGGTGAAAAATGAGGGGCTTATAAATGTAGTGACGAGATCCACTGATTAGAGCCTTAGGTTAGTTGCGAAAAAGAAGACATGATCTTTTCCAACCGATTAGGACTCTGAGAAAATACATTTTAAGTAAACATTAATCGGTAACTGCACATTGCACTAGCCCGAAACCCTGAGTCAAATACCCTTTCCGAAGCCTAAACCCTACCTTTTGCCTCCTGCAATGAGCGTAAAGTGGTTCGACTGGCCGCGCCTCGCTAGAGTCACAAAGCATTACGGCACAAACAGCTTCTTCTGCTCCTCGCCTTCTGCACTCTCCGACATGTCAAGCTCACCGAGAAATTGTGACAGGAATGGAACCCCGCCACCGGTAACAGATATGACATTGGAAGAAGTCATCCGAGCTTGTGAGGTTCACAAGAGGCAGAAAGAAGATCAGCAGAATTTTGTGGTACAACTTCTGAATGAGCGAGGTATAGCAGCTATTCCCCAGCCAGACGGTACTTTCGTTCTGATCGAGGATGACGAGCCTCTCCGATCAACTCCTCAAACCTTCAACCAGGTTCCTCCTCCGCCAACTTACGGGATGCCTTCGAACCAAGGAAACAGCCGACCTAGGCTTCATGTTGCCACCTCTCAAGGCACCCCTGTCATATACGGCCAAGCCAGTACTACTCCCATCACTCAAGACAACCAAATAAGACCACTAGACCATCTCAAACAGATGTCAACATCCTCCAATACCCTCCCGGGTTCAACCCATTGCCTATACATGAACCTCAAAACACCGGGGACGAACCCCGATACAGTCCAGAAAAGGCACCCATATATCCACATATATCAAGCCTACCACCTCTAATTACTGCCGCTCATATGGAAGCACCTGGCACCGAGCCTCAAAGTCTACCACTGGACCCAGCCCTAGCCTGGATGGTCGAACAGATGAAAGACCTGAAAGCCAGCATAAGCAGCTCGAAGCAAGAAACGCTCAAATCCACAGATCCGGGAATGGTCACGCCTCTCCCTGCCAAGTTCAGAATGCCAGAAATGGACAGATTCGATGAAACCGAATGTCCACGGATGCATGTTGACACCTACGTTCTCGACATGAGAGCGAAAGGAGCAACCCTTCAGCAAATGGTCGATCACTTCCAGCATACGCTCAAGAGTTCAGCGTTATGATGGTTCCTAAAGGTCAAGCCTGCAGATTGCCATACCTGGGATCAGATCAGCAATATCTTCCTAGAGCGGTACAGATCCAACCTACAGTGGGAAACAAGATGTGAGGACTTAATAACCACCGAGCAGAAAGCAGATGCAAGCGTCGGAGAATTCTATAAGAGGTGGAGTTGGAAACTCTCCGAAATAATGGAACCACTCTCCAAAGATGAACAGATACGAATTTTCATGTCCTGCTTGAGGCCGTCCATCAGAATGCTCATCAGCCATCACTTCTTCCCAGATCTCCGAGCCATGGTCAATGCCGGCTCACAGTTCGAAAAGGATATCAAGGAAAAACTGGCAGCAGTACAGCCGTACAGATACAGGTCAGCAGCTACATTCAATCCCGCACCGGCCCCCGACAAAGGGAAAGATACGTCCGTCAACCACATCCATTAGGGACAGCAGTTGGGCAACAGAAACCCAGTCCTGCAAAGCAACAACTCCACCCCGAAGCAGCCTTCCATGCACTTTGACAAGTTGGATATGCCTCTGAGTAAGATGCTGAAAGGACTAATCAAGGAAGGTTTCCTCAAGCCTGTTGAAAACTACAAACTCAGGAATCCCGTAGTCAACGCTGATAAAAGCAAATACTGTGCCTTCCACCAGTATCATGGGCACACAACTGACAACTGCGTGGGGTTATGGTACGAGATCCAGAATTTGATAGAGGAAGGAAAATTGGAGCATCCCCGTGGACCTAATACAGTCGGAAACCCTTTTTCGAACAACAGTGTGAACTCCATCCAGTGGGTGCCAAAGAAGATTGCCGCAGAGCTAGTTCCTCCGCCTCTTCCAGCTAGGTCCTCATCAAATGTCCACATCAGTTACGATGTTTGTGACTGCTCCGAATACCTTGAGTACGAGTTCCAAGACATGATCAGGGGTGATTCTCCTAGAAAGCAAAAGAAAAAGTCTTCTCAGTAGAAATTGAAAGAAAGATATGAAGCTGGAGACACCAACATGGGTACACTCGGAGAGCCATCCGGGAAGTTCGATTACTATATACTCCACTCCAGCCAGTCCTCCCTTCCTTAAAGCCACGCAGATTTAGAGCATACAGGGGTGGGAAAGCCGAAAAATCCTGCGGATGCCAAAGTTCAAGCCTCAAGACACCGAAATACCTCAAATCTTGGCAACCTTACCACCAGCCAGAAGCCTAATCCCCCTCGGGATCAGCCAAGGTTCAATTTGCCCAACTTCAGAGCACGAGCCGGCAAAGGAAAGTCAAAGTCAGCTTGGCACTCGCACTCAATCAACGTGCTGACCAAGGGCGGCAACCACTATAGGCTACCTCGACACAATCCCGAGGCACCACCAAAAGCTTTGCCTCTCAAGAGGAAGACAGGAAATGAATGGCTCGATGACTCTCCCTCTCCAGAAAGAGATCAGATCTATGATTCCCGACTGTATGGCAGTATGCTCACCTTCAGTGACGAAGACCTACCGAAAGGAGCCTCGGGGCACAATGAAGCTTAGTACATCACTCTCCGGCTCAACACTATCTCTCTCCCCGGGGTATAGGTAGACAATGGATCAGTAGTTAACGTCCTCCCTCTCAGCATGAAGCGAGCCCTACGCATCGACGAAGGCCACATGATCCCATCTGCTCGAACCATTAAAGCCTACGACAGCACGTCTCGTCCCATCCTGGGGACGGTGACTCTGGAGCTCTAGTTCAAAACCCAAATGGTGCCAGCAGAATTCCACGTGATGGACATCCCGTCCGAATTTACAGCTCTGCTGGGACGCCCATGGCTACACCACATAAAAGCCATAGCCTTCACTCTCCATCAGTGCGTCAAGTTCATTAACCGGCAAAGAGATCTTGAAGTCATCAGAGGGGACAGTTTCCTCAGCAACGAAGCCGAGACAACAGCCAAACGTGCCCGCAGCAAGGCACCGGGGTTACCTCCTTCAAGCCGACCAAGGGACTATCGGGGCAAATCTCATCAGAATCCCTCAGAGTCCGGAGGTGCTAACTATGTCAACATCCTCGAACAGGCAGATCCTGAAGCAGTCAGATTCATCAAGTTCAACTGCCATTTTCTAAACTTGGATGCAGACTGGAAAGAAACCCTGAGCATCGCGATGACACGAGCACACAAACCCCCTGTCTCCGGTCGAAGATTTGTCAGCATCCTTCAAGCCAACTCTCTGGCCCCGCCAGGCAAAGAAATCTTCATGATAAAGGTCAACAAGCATCGCCAAACTCGTGATGAATGTATGGCAGTCATCTGGGATGTCCTACACGAGGAATTGCCCGCCGAGCCCCTCTTCTCAAGCGAACGGCATGATGTTTTTTAGCAGCTCCAGCTTCACAGTAGGACGCGAGACGTCCTTACGTCTGGGTTGAGCCATCGGACGATAACGAATCAGGACTCTCCGGAGTCGAAGACGCTGCGGATCTGCAGGAAGATCCCTACATACATATGCTCAGTTTTGAGGACGGCACCAGTTTCGATGAGGTCACCTACGATGAGGGCTCCAATACCATGGAAATTTTCAAGCTCAACGTCCAGTACTGGCAGTTATCTGGCGAATGGAAACAACTGGTTGACACAACAAAGAACCCCTCTGACCATGTAACTGACGACGACTTCGTCAACATTATCTTTTCCAGATATCCCGATGATACCAAGGATCCGGTCCTTGTTATCATATTTTGAAATGCCAAAGTTACCCTCGACGATTGCCTGCTCATGGTAAACGAGGCCCTGGCCAAGCGAGTTCAAAGCTCATCATCACTTCCAATTACTAGCCCCAGTGGCAATCGGCCCGTGTCGTCAGTCAAGGTTACAGCCAAGAGCGCCGCCAAGGCCAAGGGCATCAGCGAAGGAGACAAAGCTCCTCACACTACTACAAATCAGATCAACCTCAGGAATGCTTCCAGCAGCCACCTCGAAAACATCTGTAAGCATCTTCCCCGCAGGACAGATCAAGCTTCCGAAGAAAGGAATGATCACCTCAGCATCAACATGCTCAAGTTCGACCCTGCTCCCAGCCATCACGGCCATGGATTTAGTCATCCCGCCAGCAAACTGCTAGCTCTGATAGACTTGGTTATCCAAGTGTTTCCGCCATTCGGGGTTTTGGATGTGATTACAGTTCTAGACACTAGTCAGACAGCACGCACCTACGGAGACTGTTTAGCTCTCGCAAGGAAAACCCTCCTGGAACTAGCCGCTCAAGAGAACCGCCTCTGGGATGAGAACCAAGCTCAGAAGACTCACACGGACCAAGCCCTTAAAGCGTCACAAGCAGTTTCAGACAGCAAACTAGAGGCCACTCTAGACCAGTTCGACCTCAATGGTTTTGCCCACGGTAACTTCCTGGACTACCATCACTTCTCATCAAACCCCCTCTGGCAAGGGAGGGCGGTTAACGGTCCCGACGACCTAAGCATGCATTTTTCAAAATTTCCAAATTCAATGAATAGCAAGTTTTGCAAGAATCTTACCTCTGCTTTTCTACTGACCGAGGTATGTTTGTCCTCCTGTGGGTAGAAATGTCCTCGCGGAGCTTAAGGAACAAAGGGCCTGTAATTCCTCTTTATTTTCTTCCTTCAATCCGCCAACTCCGCTTGTTGTTCCGCCTTCTTCGTTGGGCGTAGACGGGAAGGCATTGTTGCAGATGATTTCGAGTTGTTTGGATGAAGTTTGAATCAAAACCCTAGCTTTTTCTCTCTTCTTTTCTCTTTCTCTCAGCGTTTGTGTTGGGTGTTATGTTTCAAAAGGCCGAACTGATTCAATTTAATTAAGACTATCCGCATGGCCTGCTAGGTCGTGCGACACAACCTGCCCCTGGGGCTGAATTTCCAATTTTGCCCCTGTGGCCTATTCACCCTTTTGCCCCTATGTCATATGTTCCCATTTTACCCCTGTGGCCCGTTTTATTACTTTTACCCCTGGCATTTTCAATAATCAAAAATTCTCGGGTACGTCCCTCAAGTTAAAAATTTCTCGGGTCCGTCCCTTTAGTCACAAAAATTTCTCGGGTCCGTCCCTCTATTCATAAAAATTTCTCAGGTCCGTCCCTCTCTTGTCAAAAATTCTCGGGTTCGTCCCTCTCTTGTCAAAAATTCTCGGGTCCGTCCCTCTCTTGTCGAAAATTCTTGGATCCGTCCCTCCCTCGTCAAAAATTCTCGGGTCCGTCCACTCTTCACAAAAATCATCAAAGCCCGTTCCGCACGGCAAATCATCTTCATCGAAGCCCGTTCCGCATGGAAAATCATCAGCAAAGCCCGTTCTGTACGGAAAATCTTCACAAAAGCTCATTCCGCGCGACAAGTCATCAACAAAGCCCATTCTGCACGGCAAATCATCAACAAAGCCCGTTCCGCTTGGCATATCATCATCAAAAGCCCGTCTGCACCGGCACATCTTTCCCAAAGCCCGTTGCGTGGTAGATCTTCATTAAAGCCCGTTTGCACCAGCACATCTTCATCAAAGCCCGTTTGCACCGGCACATCTTCATCAAAGCCCATTTACACGGCAGATCTTCATCCAAACCCGTTCCACACGGCAAATCTTCATCAAAGCCCGGTTCCACGGCAAGTCTTCATCCAAGCCCGTTCCACACGGCAAGTCTTTATCACAGCTACAGGTAAGCACAACAAAGGTATGAAAACATATCTCTACTTGCCTTACCATTTTCCTATGTATCTCTCATAGTCAAATCTCTGGGCGACTTCCCCTCTATAGTCAATCAGACCACTTCGGTCTTTCTTCGGGATGTGACCCCCGCACCAAGTGGCTCACAGTTTCGAACTACGATCAGGCTTGATTCCCTCCTAGGGATACGTAGGAATCCTTTACCAAAAGGTCCAGCCATCCAACCTCATCAATCATTTTCCTTCATTTGCCATACCCCCAGCAGGTCCGGAAAGTTGACCACTCTGGTCTATCTTTCCCACCAGCCGCTCATTAGGCCTGGGATTCTTCTTATCGACAACCTCACTTCTTTCATAAGTGACGTTGTCGAGGGGCTCTGTAAGTACCCCAATCCAATTCGCGACCCAATAAAAGTGTCTTTTACACAATAAAAGTACACTAGGGTGCGTTTTGGTAAATTTTTGATCCATTCCGAGACTTTCTAGTGCTTTTTACAAGTTTCTTGCTAAGGAAGTACCTTTCAGTCCTTTTTAATGCAGAAGGACCTGTAAGGAATTACACATGTTGGACCTATAGGGAATTAACCCAATAAAGGTCCAGAATATGCCACTTTGCATGTTTCCAGAAGGAAAACGGTTGTGCTTCCTTAAGTTGTGCGACAGAACAAACCATGTCGATCATTCCAGGCTGCCACCTTGCATGTTCTAGAAGGAAAACGGTTACCTTCATTCAGCCGTGCGACACAAGTTGCCACTTCCCATGCAGCTATAAATAAGACCCTTTCCCTCTCATTTCTGGATCCCTTCCAGCCTCCCTAAGGTTACTCTGTCAAAATCACACCAGAAACCTCTCTCTCTCTCTCTCTCCTAAACCATACATAAACACACACCAATTCCTTCCAATTCTCTCATCTCTCATTCATAGTCCATTCTCTCCTTCCCTATACACTCACACCGTCATTGAAGATCCAATCCTCCCTAGTTCCTGAGCTTGAATCCTCATTCAGAAGCTGATTTGAAGGTTCCCTATACCGACTTGGTATAGTAGAAAGTGGACTAAAAGGGTAACGATTTCTCTCCCTTTCTCTATTTCTCTCCATATTCTCCATTGATCTCATGCACAAGCTGCTAATGATATGACCGCAATCACTCTGTTTAAGTCTCTAATGTTGTAGTTAATTACATGATTCCATGTTATTGTTTGGTTTATAAAATGAGTTGATATAATTGTGCATGTTCATCAAGAGAGTAAGGATCTCCCATATCCACACCCTCTTGAATGTCATTTGTTAATTTCCACGCTATCTGAGTTCAATTCATGGTGTAATTTGATGTTATAGTTACTTGATGCTACTGTAAATTGAGCCTTGTAAAGCCTCTGCAAGGTGGCCATTAGTGTCACGCGACACAACTGGACATGTGGTGTCCTGGGTCGTGCGACATATTAGCCCCTTTGAAGAAGGTTCATTTCAGTTGTAATTTCTGTTCAATCCTCATTGTAATTGGGATGTGGCCTCCCTTACCAAATGGTTCACAAGTTGTAGCTCCTCAATTTATCAATAAAAGCAAAGCATATTTATCATGATTTGTCTCACACCTTTGCACACACTTATGAATGATTGGATGTTATTTTTATAGAAAGACTCATTTATGAGGCGTGTTGGGTAAACTCTCGGTTCTTCCCAACACGTAACCTGACCCCCGAACCCTTTTCTCTATTTTCAAAAGGTTTTTCAAAGTGTACCTCTTAAACATGGCGTGGCGACTCCCAAAAAAAAATTTTAATCGGCGAGCGTACATTCAATTAGGGAACAATTTGAACTAGTATATTCCTAAGGCTCGGACCAAGTAATGTCCAAGTCACCCCAGTTATCTTCAGTCACACCTAAAGCTTTCCATACTACTTTGGAAGCATCAATAATATTATTGGGGCATGGTGGCTGATAGTCATGATCTTTGTCGCATCCCATAGTAGAGTCACATTCATCTACAACCATGGCCTTCACACTTCGCCCATTACCATTTATCGTGATGAAGTTGTGGCATATGTCACCTCCTTTGTACCATCCAGTTGACAGTGCAACAACGGGCTTGTCATTAGAGTGATAGTGATTGTCACACACACTCAGATGGCCCCCCACCTTCTCCTCCCTTTTAGAAACTGTTTAGTGTTAGAGTTTCCTTGGTATTACTTGTGACATGTGGTGAACATGTGTAAGTTGTGTAAGGATTTCCTTGGACACAACAATCAGAATCATTCTCTATGTTGCACTATCCAGGAGGGGCCTTTTTACCCTTAATTGGTCCACTTGCCTTGCATGTATGAGCATCAACATCTATTGAGTGTGTTGCTAGAAAAATGAGCATTACAACAAGAGATGCTCCTGTGCTGAAGTTCTTCATTTTCTTCTCTCTGCCTCTCTTCACTTTTTTTAATTTAATACAATGTAGATTGAAAGAACTTGGTATATATAGAAGTTGCTCAATAAAAGGCCAAAGTTTTGTTCAAAATAATCACTTTTCTGTTATAAGAGTTGATCAAGGGTCAATCTAGCCAGAATCAACGAATCAGATCTCTGAGTAATTACAGGCTATCTATTATACATGCATCATACTCTATTTACAAGCTTCCCCCATTTGTACCTTGTTTGTTTCTCCTAGATCTTGATATGCTATGGTTATTAGTTAATATTCTCAATTTTTATGTATTTAGATAGATTATCATGTATTTAGATAGATTATTCATGTTACTAAATTTAACTAGTTGCAATCTTTCAGGGACTGCAACAAATGAATCTGTTGTAAGAAAGGGATGAGGTCCAGCTATAGGAGTCAAGCAATGGGGTGAAGCAGGATACAAAATGCACTTGACATTCAATGAACATATGCAGGTTTGTGGGAAAAATTCAAAAGCTTTCGCAACAAGACTTGGCATGATTGCGAATTGTGGAGTTAAAGCTCCCTTAAAGCCCTATGATTGGCGAAAGGTTTCACAAAACAAGAAAGATGCCGTATGGAAAGAGATCCAGGTATGCACTTAAGATTTTAAAGTTTTATAAAATGAGATCTTCATCTAATATTTATTTTTTTATGTTAAAGGATAACACTGATGCCCCAGAGGAGTTTAAGAAATTATGCTTAAGAAGAGTTGGGGGTTTATGGAGAAGTTGGAAATTTAAAGTGAAAAAGAAATTTTACACACCATTCAAGCTCAATCCTTCTGCACTTGCTATTCCACCCAGTGACTCACGTGTGAAACCCACATCTTGAACTAAGTTAGTTGAATATTGGAACCGTGAGGATGTTGAAGTATGTTCCTGATAATTTTAATAATGAATGTCTATCGTAAAGATGACTCAATTGTATTTCACTCCACGCCATTGGTATGTTTTCATTTTGACATGCACGTAGCTATGTGTTGTCATCTAGGCATATGTGATTCTTGTTGATACTTGGTAGGTTACCTGCGTGCAATCCTCTTACCTGTGATACATTGTTGATTGATATAATAGTTATTGCTAGTAATGTAGCTAACAATTGTTTCATGGTTGAGTTATTGATCTTCCACTTGGAAGTCATATCAGTCTCCTATACTATCATCTCATAAAAAGATTACTAGTCTAAAAGTTAACTTAAATAACAATTGATGCTTATGGTATTTGCAAGCTGAAAATCTGGGCTCTCATATCAGATTGCTATTAGTTTGTCTAGAAATAGCATATCTACCTAATACTTGTCTCTGATCTTATTTCATAATTACTTTTTTTGGGGATCTTAAGTTACTTATGTTAAAAGAAATTTTCTATGATCTTCCTATCTTGTCTTTTCAACACCCTCCCTTTGTTTCATACTCGTGATATGTCTTCTATTGCCTGTATTTTATCGAGCTAACGAGCCTATAATGGTCTATTTCGTGTCATACTGATGAGTTGTTGAGCTAATTAGCCTATTTCATTAATACAGAAAATTTATAGATATCTGTGACTGGGGAATCTGATGTAGATCAAGTTTCTTCTTACTTGTGTCATTTTCTTGACTTTTCCGTCAAAAGGAAAAGGTAAGTCTGAATTACTTCTGCAGTTTGTGATGGTTGTAGCTTCGCCCCTGGGCCCTGGCCATGCTCATTGGATATAGATTTGGCCATATTTGTATGCCTATATGCAAGTACTTAACTAAAGGATATCCTATATATATATATATATATATATATATATATATATACACACACACATAGAACCTTTCTCAGATGGACAATTGCGTACGAACTTAGAAAAAAATGCATATGACTCTCTCCAACTCTTCCTCTCTCATACACTGTGTGTTTCTTCTTCTTCCTCTTTCAAAATTGTGTTTCTTCCTGTTACTCATGTCACTCACAGCTTACTCCCCTGCAATCTACTCCTTTAGCAAACCCCTGTGATTCTTCCTCTTCTTTCTTTCTAGGGATTTTTAAGTATTGATTCCCTTTTTACCCTCGGTTGGTACAGTCTGCTGGAATGAATTTGTAATGAATTTCTCTCTCAAATACATCGGTCTTACTATTCCTATCTTTGTCCAAGAAAAGCCCTGCTGCTGTGAATGTGGCTGTGATTGTTGAATTTGTGTTGGTAGCATAGTAGCTGAGCTCTGCTGATTTTGTAGCTTAGCTGCGACCTTAGACTGTAGCATGTGTACGGAGTTTTGATTAGTCAGCATGTTGGAGTTGCCACTGTGTTCCAAGCAACTGCTGCTGCTGCAAACCAGTAATGTTAATTTGAGGACCCAACTCATTTGCTGCTGTGAATGTGGCTTCTCTCTTTGTACAATTGTTCATAAATTACCCACTCATTAAAGAGTCCACCCCTGAAAAGTCTAGTGATTGTTTGAGAGTTTTAAAGATGGTTATATTAGACTTTGTATGATTTATAGATATGTGCTTGTTATTTGTGATCCAGTACATAGGGCTAGTCCTTTCAGACACAATTGCAGATTATTCCAAACAAAACCATGACCAAATGCACTAGGCACACACACAAACTGCAGTAAGTGCTTTTTAGAAGCCAGAATCACTTGATTGCAGGTCCCTTTACATATCAGGTCTCAAATTTGAAATATTTCTTAAATTTGTGCTTTTCAATTTATAAATCCTTTGTAAGACCCTTGTCAGTTTTGCTTAAACTTATGCTTTTCAATTTTCATGTTCCAAGGGCATTTTCTTTTGTTGACTGCCAGCATATTTATATACTTTACATGATAATTTTTTACCAAACAGGAAGATGCAGAGAGGAACAAGGAAAACTGTGGACAGTCAGAGTTCCCTCATAGGACGGGAAGAACCTCATTTGCTGATATCCGACTTGAGGTAAGGGTTCCTTGTTTATTTAATGAGTACATTAGTAGATATATCTGGTTTATTAATAAATAAACCATATATCACAACCTTTTTAATAAATAATGTAACTCTTAACAAGTTTGTTACACTTTTGTAATATATTTGTATCATAGATGATGGAGAAATGAGAAGATATATCACGCCAAAACGTGTTTCGCCGTACACGTTTGAAGAAGAATGGAGCCCATGCGGAAGAAGTGGAAGCTGCACTTGTATGTGTAACCAAGTAACTAAATAAATTTATATTTTTAAATTTGTATTCTCATATAAAATCTTGCAGGAGCAAATGAATAAGAAACTATATGAGGTACCTGATTTACAGTGCACATCTGAGTTGATAGATGAAGTTTTTAATCAAGTTATGGGACCTGATGGTCATGGTCATGTTCGGACATTTGGTATAGGCCCAACTCCAACGACATTTTGTTCAAGTTCATCTTCTTCCTGTGCCTCTTCTGATAGGATAGAAAGACTTGTTGATGCTAAGGTAGCTGCTAAACTGGAAGAATCAGAGCGCATCCGCAAAGAGGAAATTGCAGCTGAAATTGCCGCTGGAGTTGCAGCTGAGGTAAAACGCCAATTACACGCACATGGGATCATTCCATATTCAGATACTCTGCATGGATCTCCTTGTATCCCATCAAGCGTTGGTTAAGTAAGTCATATTACTTAGTATTGAGTACTCTGTTTAGTCTTATATTTATTTCAAAGCTAGTATTTTAAATTCAATAGCCCTATTGTAGTGATAATAATATTAAGAATTGTTGAATTTGTGTATTAACCGACTACAATATAATTGAGTACTTTATTTATTTTTGTATTTATTTGATAAGGTGACTCCACCTTATGACTAATCCACATCATTTTCTTGTTCACAGATTCCTACAACATTGGGTGATGATGGATCAGATGAGATTTGTAGCTAGATGGCTTTTTTGTAAGTAAATTTTTTTAAACCATACTCAAGTTTTTTTTACTTAATTTCTTTGTTAGTTTTTTTTCAAACTTATAATATGTCATGTCATCGATTAGTAATTATTATCCATTTGTTTTAAATCTAAAATATGAAGTACTCGTGATTTTATTTATGTTTTCAATTGTCAACGATATTCATTCACTTATGAAGATTTGCTTTTCAGTATACGCATGATAGGATTGGAGCCTTGATGATGTCTTTTTGATCTTCAACTTCAACATCAACTTCAACATCAACTTCAACTTCAACTTCTAAACTTCGATTTTTTAGACTAGATTATGACCATGATTACACTTTTGTACATGTTTAATTTCAGACAAATGCTTAATAGTAGCAAATGCTTTATATAAATAGTTGTTAGATTTGACTTACTAGAATGAATTATTTAGGATTTTTGTTTAAGAACTTATGTCACCGTTTTTGAATTTTTATGGAAATTTATGCATTACGATTAAAATGATCATTTAAATCTTTTATTGCTACTAAATGCAGTACAATGAATATATAGTACACTAGGTTTTATAATTAAAAAAAGTCTATATATCACTGTTTTGAATTGTGTTACAAATATGAAAAACACACATTATGGTATCATTTGCCACGTTAATTACCAATACAAATAATGATTTATATGTCGCACATAACTTTTATAATGGTTCCAAATTGTCACAAGTATTAAAAATTGCACCGTTTTTAAATGTCACAACAACTGTGACAAATAAAAAAATAACATATATCACACTTATTGTGTTACGGTTTTTAACCGTGACCATAACCGTAGCAAATACTATTTGTCACGGTTTAGAAAATGTAGAATAGTATAAGCAACGCTCACAAAAGCATCGGACGTAAAAACGTGACAAAACCGTGGTAAATACTATTAGCACGGTTTTATCTTTTTTTACCAGGGTCCAACAACCGTAGCTAAAAACCCTTATTCTTGTAGTGTCTTCTTTTTCAGAATACAGAATACGCAAACAGACCAAAAAAAGATGCAAACTGAAACAGTTGCAGTCTGCAGACTCGATTCCGACCGGCGACTTCCTTCTAGCGCCGACAATGTAGAAGTTAAAAGAGTAATATTAGATAGTGCTCCGGGAAATTGCATTCTGAAATCTCCTACAATCCAAAATGAAATTATTTCCGCCTTTGCTCATTTTGTCTCGAAAACGATTGTTTGTGATATTGGGGATGAATTCTTTGCTTTATTAGTTGATGAGGCTCGTGATGTCTCGATCAAAGAACAAATGGCAGTTGCATTACGTTATGTGAATCATGAAGGAAAGATCATGGAGCGTTTTCTTGGCATTGTTCGTGTTCCAAACACTACAGCATGTTGCCTAAAAGCCTCCCTTGAATCTCTTCTTTCAACATTTGGCTTGAGCTTGTCTCATGTACGTGGGCAAGGTTACTGTTGGGTTTTGGGGTTACAAACGCAGCGGAAGACATAGAAATAACAACAAAACCCTAGCCCTTGAAATCCGTCTAACATGAATAGTTAAAACCATGAAATAGAATTTACGTACCTTAATGTGATTATGTTGATCTTTCAAAACGGATCATGGATTCAAATCTTATTTGAATCGACGAACAACCTTCAAATCTTTGAACCGTTGATGAAACTTGGATCTTCTCCTTGTTCTTTACCTTGTGATGAATAAACAAGCGGAAGGCTTCAAGCTCTTGGTGATTAACTTATCACCCTCTATCGGTAATCCACATGCAAACAAATCCAAGAATACCTTCTTGTTGAATTGCTAGATGATCCTCTTGATTATTGAATCAATATTCAATAATCAAAGCCAAAACTATGGAATAATTTGGGAACCTTTGATTCAAAATCAAAATCAATCTAGAGTTTCATAAACCTAGAATTATGATATTAGTGTAGGAAAATTATGGCTGCAAGGTTGTATTTATATCCCATATAAATCCCCTAACAATTAGGGTAGAAACCTTGTAAAACACCAAAACCTTCCTAGCAAAGGAAAACTGTACGGACACGAATTTTAGCCGTGGCACGAGTCGTGCCCTTTGCTTTCGACTCGTGCTCACGAGTCGTTCCTTGAGCCCCAACTCGTTCTGATAAAAAGTGAACCAAAGCACAAGTCGTGTCTCAGCCTTTGTCACGAGTCGTAACCTTTGGCACGAGTCGTGACCCAGGGCACGAGTCGTGCTCCTGGTCACGAGTCGTGCCAGAACCCAAAAATTCCAATTTTCAGCTTGAATCAAATTCATTCTTTTGTGTGTGTGACCCTTTAGGAATTATATTTTATGTTGGTAGTGAGTTGAAACTTCAACCTCACAAGACATAAGTGACTTCTAGCAAATCATTATGTCCACCCAATTAAATATAACATCAAAGCTTGATTCCTTGATAGATCCAATGTCATAATCCCTTTGTTCAAGATGTCCAATTGAACATGAGTCATGGTCTATGTCAACTCATTCCGTTTAATGCTTTCTCGATTCCGAATATGTTGATAATCCAAATTCATTTGATCTCTATCAAATCATTTGAGTATGGCCATACATTTCATCAACACTATTCATCGAGGGGCCCAAGCAAACATCTCTCTTCATAAGAGGGACAAATCCCTTCTTAACTTATCATTCTTCCCTACAAGAATCCAATCGTGCTAACATAGCCCTTATTACTATCCGACTAAAGATAGTGTTAGACTACATTAAATACAACGTTCATCATGTGGAAGATGATGATAATCTCAGGTACAAAGGATTCAATAACACGACTATCATGAGATTTAATCATGACAACAGACAATGTCATGAATCTCATAAGTAGGTCAAGTCCAGTACTCGTTCTCTAGCAAATACCCATAAGTGTAATGTGCATCTCCATGCATATAATCATCTCCATGATTATCCATTACCAACTTATACTAGTTGATCACAACAACTAGGGACGCAGTTCAATATAATAAACATGTAAACATATAATGAACCAAATAATCTTTCTCTATAATAAACGATAAAGATGATACATTAAGGATTAAGTTAAACATAACTAAAGCCTAGGGCATTACACCAACAATCTCCCACTTGCACTAGGCTCCATCTATGTATCGAATACCCATGGACCTTACATGACCATCATGCTTCTGCCTGTGCGAGGGTCTTTGTAAGTGAATCCCTAATGTCATCATCAGTTGATACTTTGCATATCTCAACGTTTTCTCATTCTAATGAATTCTTGAAAAATGTCTAAGTATGTGTTTGGATCACTGTTGTGACTTTGGTTCCATTGCTTGCACAAATGGCACCACAATTTTCACAACAAAAGTTCCACCAATTAGTGATACTTGGAACATTTCCAAAATTACTAAATGAACTTTTGATCCAAACAACCTCTTTAGCTACATCATATGTTGCTAAAATTCGGCCTTAGTAGTAGAATCGGCTACAATCTTCTGCTTGAAACTCTTCCAATAAAACCGTACCTCCAATAAGCATAAACACAAATCCTAATTGCGATATTAAATTAACTTTGTCAGTTTGGAAGCTAGTATCTATGTAACCCTTACAACAAGATTAACTTCCAACCTTTCGAATATCAAGAACGTATCCTTAGTTCTTCTTAAGTACTTAAGGATCATCTTGACTGCCATCCAATGGTTCACATCGGGATCAGATTGGTATCGACTCGTCATGCTTAGAGCATACGTGACGTTGGGTCTAGTACAAATCATGGCATACATGACAGATCCAAATGCCGAAGCATATGGAACTTCATTCATTCCCTTTTTCTCACCAGTTGTCATAAGGCAATGAGTATTGCTAAGAGTAATACCATGACCCATTGACAAGTTAATTTTCTTAGAATCTTCTAAGAACCTTGTCAATTTGAGTATTTTGAATCAAACCAATTTATCCTCTTATATATATCTCTATAGATCTTGATGCCAAGGATGTAAGCGGCTTCACCCATATCTTTCATTGAGAAACCTTTCCTTGATCAAGACTTGAAAGTCTTAAGTGTCAGAACTTTGTTTTTCCAATGAGTAAGATATCATTGTAATAAAATAATAGAAATAATATTACGCTCTCACTGAATTTCATGTATACACAAGGTTCATCTTCGTACTTGATGAAGTCAAACTCTTTTGACCGATTCATCAAAATGAAGATTCCAATTCCTCGAAGCTTGCTTCAACCCATCTCATGGATTTTGCAACAGGCAAACTTTATTAGAATTTCTTGGATCGACAAAACTTCGGGTTGTGTACTATACACATCCTTAAGAATCTTTCCATTTTAAGAAAGCCGTTTGACATCCATTTGTCATATCACATATTCATAATATGCGATTATGGCAATTGAAATCTAATAGACTTCGGCATTGTAACTGGCAAAAAGGTTTCAACATAGTCAATACAATGAATTTGCCTAAATCCCATTGCTACAATCTTTAGCCATGAAAGTTTACACCTTCCCATCTATATCGGTCTTGAAGACCTACTTGCACCCTTTAGTTTTTACACCTTCAGGTAGCTCAATCAAGTTCCAAACTTGATTATCATACATGGATTGTAATTCGGACTCTATGGTTCCTAACCATTTATCCGAATTAGGAGTGGACATCACCTCAAGATAGAAAGTAGGATCGTCATTCTCAATGACTTCCACTTTATTACTTTCCGATATGAGAAATCAATATTTCTTGAGTTCGGACCGTAACCTATCCGATTTATGATGGACTTGTGCATCTTGAACCGGTTCCATAACTCCTTGTGAACTTGGTTGCGTCTCTACTCTTGGTTCTATGTCATCTTCAGGTTCTTGAACTTCTTCAAGATTAATTTTTTACTCCCACTAGATTCTTTATTGAGAAACTTTTTCTCAAGAAACGAATCGTACAGACAACAAACTATTTGTTCTCTTTGCGGTTGTAAAATTAATTTCCGAAAATAACCTTGTCAGATTTAGGTGCTAACTTATCGGAGACGAGTCTCTTCATATAAGATTTGCAATCCCAAATCTTCATGAAAGACAAACTAAGTTTTCTTTCATGCCACATCTCATGTGGGGCCTTAGGAACCGATTTAGTAGGGACTCGATTCAGTGTAACCACATCATTTCTAATGCATATCCTCAAAAGGAAATAAGAAAGTCAACTTGACAAATCATCGAATGAACCATGTCCTACAAGGTTCAATTCCTCCTCTCAGACACACCATACAATGTGGTGTTTCGGGTGGAGTCAACTTTGAAACAATTTCACAGTTTTGAGATGATTGTCAAACTCTTAGCTCAAATATTCACTAACCTCGATCTAATCAAAGTACTTTAATAGTTTTTCCAAGTTGTTTTGTACTTCATCTTGAAATGTTCGAAACATCTCAAACGATTCACCTTTGGACTTCATCATATAGGCATAGCCATATCTAGATAAGTTACCGGTGAATGTGATGAAATATCGAAATCCTCCCCTAGCAATGCTGCTTAATAGTCCACATACATCTCATGTATGAGGGTCAATAATTCACTAGCCCTCCCACTACTCTTAGTGTAGGGTGGTTTGGTCAATAATCCCAATAAACAAGATCTACATTTCTCAAATGATTCATAGTCATATGAGTCTAAAAGTCCATGTTAATGAAGTTTAGATATATATTTCTTATTTATCTGACCAAACCGGCAATGCCATATGAACGTGTTGTTCATATTATTCGGTTTAGATTTCTCATTTATATTATAGATATCTTCAATATTATTTTATTTCTTAACATCAAGGATATGAAGACCATTCAATGACATATGCAATACAATAAGGCATATCATTAAATGAATATAAAACTTCTTATTCTCAATAAGAAATTATATCCTTCATCATCCATATAAGAAACGAAAATAATACTCCTACTCAAATCTGGAATTTAGTAACACTTGTTCAAAACAAGTACTAGCCCATTAGGTAAAGTGACTTCATAAGTCCCTATGTAGGCCTGTCAATTTTTACCCATTACCCAAGAACCCGCTCAACCCGACTCGCTAATTACCTGACCCGATCCAACTCATTAACAATTCGGGTTGAAACGAGTTACCCGCTTTAACCCGTTAAATTTTGCGGGTTAAAGCGGGTCAACTCGTCAACCCCTCAACCCGTTATATTTATATTGATAGAGAGATGAACCAAAATAAACTTAGTTTTAACCCCCTGCCCCCACCCACCCCACCACCCCCTACCCCCCCCCCCATCGGATAAGAAAAAAATTAATCATTAAATTTTTTTTAACAACGCCCCACCCCCTGCCCTCCCACCCCTATGCCCTGCCCCCCACCCCACCCCACCCTCCCCCACCCCCACCCCCACATTATTAATACATAAATATTGAATAACTTATAATATATACTCCCTCCGTCCCAGCGAAAGAGCCATTTATTTTCTTTTTGGGCGTCCCATTTAAAAAGCCACTTTCCCAAAAAGGAAACCTTAAATCACTATTCTTTCCACTCATTCTCTCTCCTACTTTACTTTTACACTCACAACATTCTCTTTCTTACATCACCTCCCACTCATTCTCTCTCCTATTTAATTTTTCATACTCACAACATTTAAACTTTTTCTCTTTCCTACATCACATTTCTTATTTTGCGTGCCCAACAAATTTGATGGCTCTTTCGCTGGGACGGAGGGAGTATTATGATACATAAAAACAATACTAGTACAAATAATCGGTATTATTGGCATAAAATTTAGTCAATAGGAAACGGCTGAAATGAGGGGGGACGGGGAAACAAATAAAAATAAAATAAAGAGGAGTGTGTACCTGGTCTGGGGTGACTGAGTGGGGGTTATATAACCTTATCTCGTTAAAGAGATCCAGCCCTACCCCTAACCCCCCCCCCCCACCCCGGGTCAAAAAAAAAATTAAACATTTTAAATTTATTTTTAACCATCCCAGTCCCACCCCACCCCACCCCCTACCCCACATCCCCACCCCACTCACTACTACCACCCCCTGCCCCCACCACACCCCCACCCCTACCGTCGGATCAAAAAATTAATTTATTTTTGAAAATTATTTTTTTTAGTCGAGTAATTCATAAAGAAAAAAAAAAGAGTTGAGCTTATCGGGTTATCCAAGTCGACCCGCCTCATTCGACCCGTATGTTAAACGGGTTGTAACAGGTATTACTCGTCTCAACCTATTACCCGCTTCAACCCGTTACCCGCTTTAACCCGATTCAACCCGACCCGATTGACAGGTCTATCCCTATGATTAATGTAGCAACTCTTGCTCCATTCCCACGCACAGGTTTAATTTACCTTCTTTGAGTAGCTTTCTACCCTTTGTTCCTTGCACATTTAAACAAATGTGGGATCCATATCCGGTATTATATTTCCAAGAACAAGAAGTCGAAAGGAAAATATCTATCATATAGATTACTTGAAGTAGTAGCAATCATATTTCCCTTCTTCACCTTCTAGGCCTTCCTAATAATCCTTGCAACTTTGCTTCCAATGACAATCTCATTACAATGGTAGCAAACTGCATCCTTTTGAGACACTTTGGGTTTAGCCTCTTCGGCTTTGGCAACTTTTGCCCTAGGTTTAACAACCTTTGCTTTACCTTCTTTATGTTTCCTTTTAAACCCCTTTCTTGTGTTAACCATTAACACAACAAACCTCTCTTGTCTAGCTTGCACTTGAAACATTTCCTTTGTGCGTTGTGCTAGAATAAAAGCAGTCTCCATGTATTCAAGGTTCTTCATAAGAGCCTTTAAACATGGTGGCAAGTATAAGGCAAGCAACACCATTAGAATCATCATCATGTTTCTAATGTTCCTCCTCATCTGCCCTTTGCAACTTTTGCAGTGGGTTCAGCTAGAATGGATTCGTCAAGAACGTACACTTTTGCCTAAGAACAATTCTTGAGCATCTGATCAAATCAGAATAACTTGTACCGTTCTTTTCGAACTTTGTCCTTCATAAGGACGAATCGCAATTTATTGTGTAATGATATTTCTACAACAAAATATGCAAACCATATGAACACATATCAATATCAACACATTTATCATCTAAGAGCAAATAATGTATTTCACAAATACTCCCACTAAATTATACACCTTCTAATACAAGCACGTATCATATAATTATAGTGGGCTAAGATCCATATTTCACTTAATTCCGGTTTAACTGAGCTAATGCCCGAAATCAAGCTATTTAGGTAGAAACATCAATCATATCTCTATATGACTCTTAGATCTTTTTATGAGATTTCCGTAGACATCATATGTCAAAAATATGTTTTAAATCTTATCTATGCCTTGGGTCAAATCTCATTTGAAAGAACCAATTAAGTCAAAACCCTTTTCAAATGTATGAGACACGGAACGATGCACCTGACTATGGTCAAAACTACATCAACCATAATCTCATCTTGATCACAAATTAAGATATAATGATGCACCCAACTTTGGCTGAAACTACATCAAAATACCCTAAAATTTCACAAGTGTTCTAATCAAGAAATGGCATAAGACTTAAATATTTAGAAGGTCTTTAACATAATAAACATCGCATGGTTGTATATGAAACTTATGCGTACATCATCATGAACACGGGATTTCACATAAAATCCTACTTTAGGATTATACCAATAATCATGTAATTAATAACAATTATTAACTACATAATTATTCCGTTTTCAAAATATACGGATTCAAATAATCATGTTAATCAAATTAAAACGAACATCAAATCCTAAACAAACAATTTGTTCCAATTTAGAGAATTTACCAATCTACTTTAATCATATTAAATAGACCAATATCCCATGTAAAAGATTAATCATATTAACCAATTATTAATCATAATAATGGTATATCATATATACTTGTTTTTTCTCAAAACAACACACATAAAATCATAGATCTATTTCACATATAGCATGTAAAGCATTTAATCACATTAAATCTAGCATGCCAATTTTAACCTAATCATGATAAGACGCGACTCTGATACCACTGTTGGATTTTGGGGTTACAAACGCAGCTGGAGACTTAGAAATAACAACAAAACCCTAGCCCTTGAAATCCGTCTAACATGAATAGTTAAAACCATGAAATAGAATTTACGTACCTTAATGCGATTATGTTGATATTTCAAAACGGATCTTGGATTCAAATCTTATTTGAATCGAAGAACAACCTTCAAATCTTTGAACCGTTGATGAAACTTGGATCTTCTCCTTGTTCTTTACCTTGTGATGAATCAACAAATGGAAGGCTTCAAGCTCTTGGTGATTAACTTATCACCCTCTATCGGTAATCCACACGCGAACAAATCCAAGAATACCTTCTTGTTGGATTGCTAGATGATCCTCTTGATTATTGAATCAATATTCAATAATCAAAGCCAAAACTATGGAATAATTTGGGAACCTTTGATTCAAAATCAAATTCAATCTAGAGTTTCATAAACCTAGAATTATGATATTAGTGTAGGAAAATTATGGCTGCTGTAGCGTTGTGAGAAAAGAATTTTATCTTTTTGAGTCGCCACCTATATTATTCGATTGGAAACATAGGAAAACCATTTTGAAAGAGATTTGGGTTCGGGGCTTAGGTTATGAAATGGGTAGGTCAAGGAGCATCCATTTCACCCAATCCGGAGATCAGTCTTGCTAAAGAAAAGAGATGTTTTCAATCTTTACAATATATATATAATTAAAGAAAACAAGCAAACCCTAATCAATTTCTTGATTAGGAATGTCGAATTGTATGCTTCGAGATCGCCTTCATCGATTGAAGGGACTCTAGGCCAATCCTTTTGATGGGATTACACCACTCTAAAAGCCAATAGAGAGAGATTAAGAAGAAGAGAGTAAAAGTATAGAAATTTACCTAGCGTTTGGGGAGTGTTTGATTTAGAACGTGGTACTAAGATGTCTTTTCGGTCGAGAAGTGATTAGGGCAGAGTTTCAACTCAATATGAGAGTCAAATCTTGATGCGGACAGAGCTTTGCCTCAATCCTTGATTCGGGTTTGGATGTTTGTTGATCAACAAGGTTGATAAACAAACTTTAGGTGATTTTAGGGAGGTTTTGTGAGTGATTTGAAGGAATCTTTCGTGGAGAGAAACCAACAAATTGTGTGTGTTGTGTGGAATTCTGGACCTCTGAAACAGTGGAAGTCACCAAGTATTTATAGGGGTTTAAGAGGTAGAGGTGGAGAGGTAAAACACATCTAGGAAGGTTCTAGAACTCAATCATCATTGGATGACCGGATTGATAAGGTTTTATCCAGAAAAGAGGTTGAAACGGAGAAGGAGAGTGATTTTTGCACATCCTGTCGAGGGGATATCTCGCGCGAGATATGATATCTCGTGCGAGATAACTAGTCTGATGACTATTTTGTCCTCTTCAGTTGTTCCGTTAGTCAGTTAGGTCCAAAACTAACGAGGTTAGTTAGAAACTTAACGAAAACATGACGAAACTGATATGCTTTCATCAAAACATAAAAGAGAGACGAAGAGTAGTGTAATCATGATTTATTGGTTCAGAATAGAGTGTCTACAGAGCCCCTCGGCGACAGGTCTTATGAAAGAAGAAGTGTCGTCGATAGAAAAGACATCATTCTGAACATTGGGATGGTCGTGCCGCACGGCTGCCTACGCATTTCTAAGAGAGAATCAGACCAAACGTAGTTCGACTCCAAAACACTAAAAAGGCTATTTTAGGTATTTTGAAAATCATTTTTGAAAATCGAAGAGGGATTTTTTTTTTTTTTTTGAAAAGGTAAAATCATACTGAGGAATCAAGGACCTGACCCAATTCTGATGATACCCGGTTTGTTGATGAAGTTGTTGAAGTGCGTCGCCCGAGGTTACTGACGTTGCCGTTGTTGCCGAGGTCACGGACTTTGTTGTCGTTGCCGAGGTCACGGACTTTGAAGTTTGCTGCCATCACAGACTTTGAAGTTGTTGCCGAGGTCACGGACTTGAAGTTTGCTGCCATCACAGACTTTGATGTCGTCGCCGAGGTCACGGACTTGAAGTTTGCTGCCGTCACAGACTTTGAAGTTGTCGCCGAGGTCACGGACTTGAGGTTGCTGCCATCACAGACTTTGTTGATGTCGCCGAGGTCACGGTCTTGAAGTTTGCTGCCGTCACAGACTTTGCTGGTGTTGCCGAGGTCACGGATTTGAAGTTGTCGATTGAGGTGGAGGTTCTGTCGGCCCCTGTAATGCAAGGATATATGCATGATGGTCTCGGATGGACCCGAATGATTCTTACCTTTGTGTACCTGTTAGCACATAAAGATTCCAAGTAGATTTTTCAGATTTTAGTTGTTCAATTGGACTTACGTGGTGGTGCTCACGTCTGTTCGTGTAAATGGCCGGTCGGACATTTTGGTGGTGAGTTTATGTATGAATATATGGTGTATGGATATGTAGGGACATTTGTATGGATTTGTATTTGAGATGGGTGAACTGTATGAGTGAACTTGTGTTTGACAAGTTGGGACCAAATCAGGTTTATGCAGAATCTGTTGCTGGTCAGCGAGGCTGTATTGTTGTAAAATTTCGTTCGATGAGTATCCTTGTGTGAACACATCTAGGTCTGTTGAGAATCTTCATTCTTACTTCTCCTTGAGTCGTGTCTCTAGGAGGCAAATGACTACACATCTGTCGACTGTCGTAATGGCTTTATGTCCAAGGCCCTTTGGTGTCTCAAGCCCCAAGTTGCTTGCAAGTGGTAGATGACTTTGTGAACAGGCTTGTGAAGCTTCTCTCTTGACTTTAAGATGATTGAAGAAGACTCTCCTTGTTGATTTTGTTTGAAGAAGATCGAATGATGTTCGATGAAGAAGGCTGAAGAATACTCTCCCTTTGACCTTGATTTTTTTTTCTTAGTGACGCACCCTGGTTTTTGCCTAGACCGCCCTTTCGGGTTTTCAATCTAGCGGGCATCTCTTTTGCGTCTTTTTTTTTCATTTTTTTTTGAAAGTAGTATGTAACTTGAAGAGAACTCAGAGGAGAGAATCTTATTGAGGAAAGAGAGATGAGATCTCAAGTTAGTTGAGGAGAGACGGACTTTATTCTTTGGAAGGTGATCCAAGCATTGATTCTTTGGAGAAGTGTATTCTCTAATGATGAGAGCGAGAAGCAAAGAGGAAAGCTCCTAATGCAGATTTGATTATTTTGAAGAGTTTGAAGTAGAGATTGACTGGGGGAGGAAAGGTTAGGAAGCCCCAGTTTTGATGCTTGGATTTCAAGATTGTGTATGAGAGTGGCTAACAGGAAGCCCCTAGACTCAACGAGAAACGCTTCTTGGCTCAAAGATCTAGAAAAGTCGTTCTACCTTTTAATGAACCGTGCATCATCTAGAAGTTTCTAAATAAGATTGAGAAGAAAGCCAATCATTAGTATGACTTAAGGGTAAACATTTTTCTTGATACTGAAAGTCTTCTTCACTTGTTGTAAGAGGATATTGAGGAATCCTCTTTACTTGACTCTTTTTCTCTGTAGGAGAGTCCTTCTTGCCTTTATTGAAATTTCATCCTTGTTGTGGGGCGATGAAGGCTTGAGAGTTTTTCTTTTTTTTTTTTTTTTTTTTTTTTGATGCTCTAAATTTTGCCTAGGACGATTTGAAGAGTTTCGACCTAGCGAGCTTTTTATTTATTTTTTTACTCTCAAAGCCTTGAATTGAGTAGCCCCACTCTTCTTGAAATGAGGGTTGACAGTAGCACCTTTGACTTTCTTCTTTTGTTGATCTTTTGACTTTCAGTAGGGGTAATGTTTAACCCTTAAGCTTCCTAAGGATAACTTCTTCTTAAACTCGCTTAGAAATCTCTATTTTTTGCGATGATTTAGGGAATGGAGGGTCTATTATTTTGTATGAATTAAATGATATTCATGAGGTAGAGCAACCTTAGGGAGAGTGTTTAGGAAAAGAAAATTACTTTGATTAATCGAAGAAATTGAAACAGACTCGATAGTTTAGAAGACACAAACTAGAGGAGGTGAGAAGTACTAGAAAGACAGAACGACTCTTCGAGTTCATACTAGGAAATTTAAAACCTAATCTACCTCTATCAAAGGAGAAAGGGAGAGGGTAGTTGTAGCTTCAAAGGGGTAAGTGTTGATTTCTTCTCGAAGCTTCATCTTCTTCATGGAGTACGAGGGAGAGGATTGGTGATGACGTTGGGACGTTCTAGATCTCCATTGTCAAAGAGGTCTTGGATGATGTCCTTCAAGTGGTGGCAGGAGTTGGTGTCGTGGCCGGTGAAGTTGTGGTACTTGCAGAATAAGTGATGAGCATGGTTCGGACCCATATCCTTAGGAAGACCACCTTCCCTTGGTTTGATCATTTCATTCTGGACGAGCACATCGAAGAGTTCTTCTTGAGTGATTCCTTCAATTTTGTCATAGTGCCGCTTTTTCTTTTCGGGAGGAGGGACAGCAGAATACTTTCCGGTGTTGGAGCGGTTGACTGCAATGGCATTGACTGAAGCATCCTTACTTGTAGCGGGTTTGTTGTAGCGGAAGTTACTTTCCCTCTTTTTTCTTTTTAGGAATTCGTCAACCCTAATTCCGGACTCGAGGAGTTCATTGAAACTAGGAAAGTAATTACCGGCGAGCTTCTCTTGAAATTCATCACGGAGGCATTGGAGGAAGATGTGGATTTGCTCTTTGAGAGTAGGCCTTTCGACGATTTCAGTGAGTTTGAGTATCCATCTTCTAGCAAATTCGGCAAAGGACTCATTGGCATGTTGTTTGGTTTGTTCAAGATCCCTCCTAGTAGGGCGGTAGGTGGAGTTATCTTCAAACTGCCTTTGAAAGACTAAACATGCAGATGACTAATCAAGCCTTGTAGTCGTAGGAAGAAACATATACCAATCCCTTGCAGCACCCTCCAAAGTTTGAGGAAAGCATTGGGCTAAGATAGTGTTATCAACGCCCATTGGAAGCATGGCCCAAGTGTAGGTCTAACATGAGCTCGAGGACAGGTAGTACCATTGAACTTGGCAATGTCGAGTGTCTTGTACTTGCGAGGAAACTTAGCGATGGATTGTTGAAGAGCATCAGGATCAAATGGAACGAATGACCCTTTTGAAGTGTCAAGAGTTGCAAGTTTCTTCTCGAGGTAGTTCTTAGTAGCATGGTCACCAAGTTTAGTAGTTTCACCACTGCCTTCTTTCTTGGTTTTAGCACCCTTAGAGGTATGTTCCTCATCATCGGAGGAGGATGAGGAAGAGGAGGAATCGGATTCTTCCTTTTTCTTGCTTGACTTCTTGGCTTTTCTATTCACTTTGGTGTAGGATTCCTCTTCATCGGAGGAGGATTCCACTTTCTGCTTTTGTTTTCTGCCTTTCTTGACTTTCAACTCGTGGAGTTCTTTCATGAGGGCGGCCATTTGGGCATTTTGCTCATCAATTTGCTTACTTTGTTCATCCAACCTAGTCATGGCTTCGATGAGTTGGGCCTTAGCGTCGTTGATATCGGCCTCGGAGGTAGAAGGAGAAGCAGACATCGTGACGGAGAACCTAGACGTGTAGCAACCGGGTTAAACCATGATCGAGTCCCAACAAGTCGGCTGAATAGGGTGTATGAAGGCTTGAAGGTTTGAAGGTATTGGCCAAAACACGAAAAGATCGAACACTTATCTCGCACGGGACAAGCAGTCTCGCGCGAGACAATACCACGGAAAGTCACAATTTTCTGATTTTAGTCATAATTTTGGTCGGACGGAAAATCCGTTTTGGGGGTTTCTAACATTCGAAAACCAAACCTAGGGACCTAGGGGTCGGAGTAATCTCGAGTAACATCGAGTTTTGTGCAATAAGTTTGGTGAGAAATTTTTCTCTTTTTAGGGACAAATTCGAAGGGACAATCATAGGGACATTTCCGAAGGGACAATTCCGAAGCGACAATTTTTTTTGATTTCTTTTCCATGGATTATTGCACAAAACGATCTTGACAAGGGATTACAAGGACTCCAAGATCAAACCGACCGATCACGGAGTGTCCTAAAAAGTTAATATACATGATTATGTGGCGATGCAGGGCTGGAAGGCTAGGCTCCCCGCGATATGACAATCTAGATGGATTGAATACGCGGAGTGGGATGATCCAACTTCGGAGAGACCGGCGACTAGGTGGTTACCGTCATCCGTCCTTAGTGTGGGTCCCGGGTTTATAGAGGGTATGTAGTGTAATGACAGTTATAATATGAGTGCGCGTGTGTGATAGTCAATCTAGGTGATAGGGTAAAATAGAGAGTTTTATTTTTTGAAAACTAAAGAAAAACAGATAGTGGCCGCACCAAGTGGTTGCCTACGTTTCTCCCAAATTAGGAAGACTCAGGCCGTCGTAGTTCATAAATAATAATCGATTATTTAAATGAAATAAAGATTCGAGTTCTACACCTTAAGGGAGGCCTTAAGATGTGGGAAATCTGCAGATAATGAATTATGGGATCCCCCTTGCACGTTCGGCTCTCGTCTTGGATTATGAGATGAACAGGAGAAACCAGGAAGCAACCAGATTGCTGAGGCGATATCTCGCGCGAGATATGATATCTCGTGCGAGATATGCCTCATCTGAGAGCAGAAAATCGAATTTACAATTTTTTTTTGAAAACCTCTCTTTTAATTTTGATGCAAGTTTAAGCCTCTTAATTTTAAGTCCCCAGTGGAGTCGCCACTGTAGCGTTGTGAGAAAAGAATTTTATCTTTTTGAGTCGCCACCTATATTATTCGATTGGAAACATAGGAAAACTATTTTGAAAGAGATTTGGGTTCGGGGCTTAGGTTATGAAATGGGTAGGTCAAAGAGCATCCATTTCACCCAATCCGGAGATCGGTCTTGCTAAAGAAAAGAGAGGTTTTCAATCTTTACAATATATATATAATTAAAAAAAACAAGCAAATCCTAATCAATTTCTTGATTAGGAATGTCGGATTGTATGCTTCGAGATCGCCTTCATCGATTGAAGGGACTCTAGGCTCCTTTTGATGGGATTACACCACTCTAAAAGCCAATAGAGAGAGATTAAGAAGAAGAGAGTAAAAGTATAGGAATTTACCTAGCGTTTGGGGAGTGTTTGATTTAGAACGTGGTTCTAAGATGTCTTTTCGGTTGAGAAGTGATTAGGGCAGAGTTTCGACTCAATATGAGAGTCAAATCTTGATGCGGACAGAGCTTTGCCTCAATCCTTGATTCAGGTTTGGATGTTTGTTGATCAACAAGATTGATAAACAAACTTTAGGTGATTTTAGGGAGGTTTTGTGAGTGATTTGAAGGAATCTTTCGTGGAGAGAAACCAACAAATTGTGTGTGTTGTGTGGAATTCTGGACCTCTGAAACAGTGGAAGTCACCAAGTATTTATAGGGGTTTAAGAGGTAGAGGTGGAGAGGTAAAACACATCTAGGAAGGTTCTAGAACTCAATCATCATTGGATGACCGGATTGATAAGGTTTTATCCAGAAAAGAGATTGAAACGGAGAAGGAGAGTGATTTCTGCACATCCTGTCGAGGGGATATATCGCGCGAGATATTATATCTCGTGCGAGATAACTAGTCTGATGACTATTTTGTCCTCTTCAGTTGTTCCGTTAGTCAGTTAGGTCCAAAACTAACGAGGTTAGTTAGAAACTTAACGAAAACATGACAAAACTGATATGCTTTCATCAAAACATAAAAGAGAGACGAAGAGTAGTGTAATCATGATTTATTGGTTCAGAATGGAGTGTCTACAGCTGCAAGGTTGTATTTATATCCCATATAAATCTCCTAACAATTAGGGTAGAAACCTTGTAAAACACCAATACCTTCCTAGCAAAGGAAAACTGTACGGACACGAATTTTAGCCATGGCACGAGTCGTGCCCTTTGCTTTCGACTCGTGCTCACGAGTCGTTCCTTGAGCCCCAACTCGTTCTGATAAAAAACGAACCAAAACACAAGTCGTGTCTTAGCCTTTGTCATGAGTCGTAACCTTTGTCACGAGTCGTGACCCAGGGCACGAGTCGTGCTCCTGGTCACGAGTCGTGCCAGAACCCAAAAATTCCAATTTTCAGCTTGAATCAAATTCGTTCATTTGTGTGTGACCCTTTAGGAATTATATTTTATGTTGGTAGTGAGTTGAAACATCAACCTCACAAGACATAAGTGACTTCTAGCAAATCATTATGTCCACCCAATTAAATATAACATCAAAGCTTGATTCCTTGATAGATCCAATGTCATAATCCCTTTGTCCAAGATGTCCAATTGAATATGAGTCATGTTCTATGTCAACTCATTTCGTTCAATGCTTTCTCGATTCTGAATATGTTGATAATCCAAATGCATTTGATCTCTATCAAATCATTTGAGTATGACCATACATTTCATCAACACTATTCATCGAGGGGCCCAAGCAAACATCTCTCTTCATAAGAGGGACAAATCCATTCTTGACTTATCATTCTTCCCTATAAGAATCCAATCATGCTAACATAGCCCTTATTACTATCAGACTAAAGATGGTGTTAGACTACATTAAACACAGCGTTCATCATGTGGAAGACGATGATAATCTCAGGTACAAAGGATTCAATAACACGACTATCATGAGATTTAATCATGACAACAGACCATGTCATAAATCTCATAAGTAGGTCAAGTCCAAGTACTCGTTCTCTAGCAAATACCCATAAGTGTAATGTGCATCTCCATGCATATAATCATCTCCATGATTATCAATTACCAACTTATACTAGTTGTTCACAACAACTAGGGACGCAGTTCAATATAATAAACATGTAAACATATAATGAACCAAATAATCTTTATAATAAACGAAAAAGATGATACATTACGGATTAAGTTGAACAAAACTAAAGCCTAGGGAATTACACCAACAATGATGGGGCTAGTAATATGCAAGGGGAGTTTAATGGTCTTAAGAGTTTAATCTTGAAAGAAAATAAATGTGCTTTTTATGTTCATTGCATTGCTCACCAACTTCAACTAGATCTTGTGCAAATTACAAAGAAGAATATGAAACTTTCCGAATTTTTTGGATTCCTTTCATCATTGGCAAACATTGTTGGTGGTTCTTGTAAACGTCAAGAGTTTCTTAGAGACAAACAATTTGAAAAGCTTATGGAGAGGGTGTCTTTTGGTGATCTTGAAACCGGCCAGGGTTTGAATCAAGAAGCCACTTTAAAAAGGCCCGAGGATACACGTTGGAACTCTTATTATTTTACAATTGTGAGTTTGATTAAATTGTTCTATTCGGTGGTTGGTGTGTTAGAGCATTTACAAGTAAGTGGTGAAGATACGGCTCATAGTGGTCAAGCTACGACTCTTTTGAGAAATATATGTTGCTTTGAGTTTGATTTTGTGTTGCATTTGATGAACTCGGTTATAGGAATCACTCTTGATTTATTGCTAAAATTACAAATGAAGGATCAAGATCTTGTAAATGCCATGAAGCTTGTTAAAATAGCCAAAGAGAGATTACAAGAATTGAGAGAACATGGTTAGGAGAACTTGGTGAAAGAAACTACAAGCTTTTGTGTTGAGAATGATATTTTGGTACCAAGTATGAATGATAATTTCATAATTTATTTGAGGGATGGAAGACTTTGTAGGAGAGGTGTTCAAGTGAGCAACTTGATTCATTATCGAGTTTAATTGTTCTATGTGGTGATAGATTCTCAACTTTCAGAGTTGAATGACCGTTTTGATAACACTAATACGAGGTTGCTAGGCATAATAGCTTGTCTTGATCCAATTGACTTGTTTTCCGCATTTGACAATAAAGCTTTGATTAAGTTGGCCATGTTTTATCCACACGAGTTTGATCATTTCGCTCTTGAAGCGCTTGATAGTCAACTTGAGACTTACATTAGAGATGTTAGAGATGATGATGACTTCTCATTTATTGTTGGAACGAGTGATCTTGCTCAGAAGTTGGTTGCAAAGAAAAAGCATAGGACTTATCCGTTGGTATATTTGTTGATCAAATTGTCCTTAATTTTTCCTGTTGTAACTGCAACAGTCGAAAGAATATTTTCTGCAATGAATCTTGTGAAGTCGAAGTTGCGTAATCGTATGGGGGATGATATGCTAAATAATTCTTTAGTGTCTTATGTATAAAAAGATATATTAGACAATGATAATGTTGATGAAGTCATGAAGTACTTTCAGGAAATGTCATCGCGTCGAAAATCATTGTAATCTTTATTTTTATTTATAAATATGATGCATATTATTTTATGCTGCATTTTTTTTTATTGCATCAAATGTTGCATGTGGGGCCTCCCCAACTCCGGAACCTAAAGACTCGTGTCCCAAGCTAGAGGGTCCCAAACTACCTCCGTTAAAAAAAAAAAAAACTTTTCTTTAGATTCCTTTGAAAAGTATAACACCCTTTTAAAAAGCAACATAACCTCTCCACTTGGAGGTAGTATATAAACCAAGTTTCAAAACCATAACTTGTTTAATTACAAACAGTACAAATGTTAAGGCTTACAAAAGCCAACCTTGAAAGATAACCAACTCCCTGTTAATTACAACACAACATACTGAAAACATGTTTATAAAAGTTTATATACAACTTTTCCCAAAAACAATAACATCAACCACGACCCCCAAATCCCAAACCATAACATACCATGACAACCCAAAAGATGTCCAAACTCCTTTTCGGCCTCACCGGTCCGGTCCTCCTGTCTCAGCGGGATCTAAAAATAATAAAGGGAGAAGGGGTGAGAATAAATCTCAATAAGCTATTATGGATGCAACAATATGTCATATAATATGCAACACATAAACAGGTTGCTCATAATCACATTGAAAAAGCGGTAAACACATTACGTTACCTCATTGTACCTTTCCCATCTGACCAATAAGTCATACACAACATATAAGACTCCCAGCTATCTGTAAGGCTTTTGGCACAATACAGAAGTGGCCAACTATAATGTAATGACTCCCAGCTATCTGTAAGGCTTTTGGCACGATACAGAAGTGGCCAATCCCACGTCTGTGGCCACAGACGGGTCCAATCCCAGGTATAATGCAATTCAATCACTTATAGAACAAATCCATACTTGATTGTATCCCACTATACACATAACCTCAATTCATATACTACATTCAAGTACATAAACAGTTACTTAAAAATAAATCCACACATTGGGATATCAATATATAACATGGTAATATTAATCATGTTAAACCATTACCACAGTGCAACTTACATTGGAACCAGTGTTGAATAATGCCAAACCAACAACATGGTATTCCTACTCATGTCCAAACCAATGAAGTAGTGCGACATGTATTTAAATACTATGTGCACAACCAACCATGAATATGCAATCACATATGGGCACAATGAATAACAAGTAAGCCCTACATATCCATGTCGTAATATTGAACACCTTCTATAAAGGTTTCATATCCATTTACCAAGTTTTTATCAACTTTGGTTAAGTATTTACAGTGCCTTCCAACCATTTTCAGGACATTATTTAAAGACCTTCCCTTTATCATTTTGGGCCATTTAAGACTCCATTATATAGTACCAATGTTGTACTAGAGTTATAGTCATAGAGGAATCAATTCCGTACTAAGTTGCTTAGGTTTACATGCTTGCAAACTTGATACCAAAACCAGTCCTGGGCACGACTCGTGCCCAAATTCCGCACGAGTGCACCAAGTATCACGACTACCTTATACAAGTGAAAACTGAGGGTCACGACTCATGCTCCAGGGCACGAGTCGTGCCCTTCCCCAGATTTTGCTACTGTTGCTGAAACAACATCAACAAAGGCAACAACACCACTTTTCCTTTCAAACTAAGCTAATTCAACCAAGCCAACTTCACTGTACATATATATTTTAGACCATAACATACTCCCTCCATGCCATGTACCATTTATACACCTCTTCCCATTACAAACCAATCAAGAATATCAACTTTGCTATGTTCATTCCAAAACCAAGTTTTCCTTTTATTTTCAAAGCCATATAACTTGACTAAGAATTCCAACAACCATATATATCACATAATATCAACGCTAACTACGGAATGAACAATTATTGAAAATAATCATAATAACATATCAAAATGTGTCGAAATAAAAAGAAGCTTTGATCTGGTATAAACGTTCTACTCGACTCCCTGATCGATAATATATACTAAAACCAGAAACGGATTGACGGTTGATTTGTTATGATTTTCGGAAGATAACCCTAGGTTGGACAGAACGTAGGATGAAGGAAGAGTACTGAGGATGCTTATGGGAGAAGGAGAGGTCTAAGGATATTTATATAAAATATTTACACTCTAGCTCCTCCAAGAATCAAATAACTACCATCAACCCCTTCACTTTACATTTACACCTAAGCTCCTCAAAACTTTTTATATCCTTTCATTTCAAATTTCAATATTATCACTTTACTACAAAATTTCCCATTATTCCAATTAGACATTATATAATTCAAATTAATTTATTAACATCTAAAATCACGTAATTCATCCAAATTATAAAAATGAACACGTAATCAATCCAAATATCAAATAATGTCTAACATGAGATGCAATGCACCCCACCCCCACGTGCTCCACGTGTGACCAAAATGGTGCCTAAATTTAGGGTCGTGACATTGTATAATCTAACTTGAAATCCTGGATACGCCACTACTCTCTTATATACACATATAAAGGTAAAACTCCTCTTTATTTTCTATATCAGTTTAGGTTTCAATCTTCTTTTGACTTTCTTAGACCCACCATCTTCCTACTCACACATCAACTCCATACCCTCCCCTCCTCTCTCTCTCTCTCTCTCTCTCTCTCTATATATATATATATATATATATATATATATATATATATATATATATATATATTTCTTGTACTCTCTTTAATCTTACTGCACAACATATTTTGTTTGCAATTCAACCCCTTTCAATTGCTATTTAGCCCCTTTCATTTTCTAATAGCCCTTCATGTCAACTTACACCTTTTTTTTTCTTTTTTGTCTTTCTCTCTTTTCAAACATTAACCAAAAGAGACAAGTGTTGACTTCTTTCAGCCAACAGTAACCATAGCAGCCCAAACAATTATAACAGTAGAATAGTACTACTATATAATATAGGACAAACATTCTTACCTTTTCTAGCTTTCCCTTGTTCTTTTTCTCCTAGCTCTTAGCGTCGTCCATGCCCCCCCTAAGACCATTCACAGTGATAACCTGGTCATGATTACTCTCTTTCCTCCACATCAGCTCCACGTCATCGGTCATCATAAACCATAACTCCATCCTATTTTACCAACAATGGTGACCGGGTCATGGTTACTCTCTCTCATATTATTTTATCATATATTATTAATTATATATGATTAAATAATCTATATATTTTAATTATTAATTAAATAATTTTATTAATATTAATATTATTTAATAATTATAATAATTTATATACCAATTATTAACATTATTCATATTATTTTATTATTATTAATTATATATGATAAAATAATCTATATATTTTAATTATTAATTAAATAATTTAATTATTAATTAAACAATATTATTAATATTAATATTATTTTATCATTTCTATACCAATTATTCACAAGCCTGAGGGTCAAGCCTGGGAGTCTTTTCCCAGCCAAAAATTCATGGTCATGCCTTCCACATCAGCTATGTCCAGGTAAATCCGTCACCACTGCCCATGCTTTAAGCAATCTCTCACTTTCAATTATTAAATGTTGCAGCCCTGAGACGGAAGAAGCTACTCCTCCGTCCCACTTCAATAGTTCTACTTTTTTTTTGTTCGTCTTAGATTAAGACTCTTATTCCATAAATGGTAAATTTTGAACAGTGTTTTGGATATTTATACCCTTATAATGTAAATATATTTACAAAAAAAAAAACAGTTCATTATGCCCTTATAATATTAACATATTTAAAAAAAAAACAATAAAAAAGAAGTTTTATCATAAATGTTTTAACTTTTACATTCTCTCTCCTCTAATCTTCTACCCACTTGCAATTCTTTATTCATTTTTAAAACAAAAAAATTAAGAAGTGTGAAATACTACCCTAGGACTCTTGAATCTTGAAGTGAGACAGAAGGAGTAATATTTATACTTATTAATTAGGGTTGACCTCACTTCTTTTAACCCTAATAATCATTTTGGCTATTTACCCAAAAAATCCTATTTTTACTTAATATATATCTGGCCCACAGTTTATTCTTATTTAATAAAGGTCACAAATAAATAGATTAATAATTACTCTATCCTATTAATATACATGTATAACATATATGGTATATTACAAAGATTATCTAGGGAAAATATCTAATATACAATACAGGTTGGTCTAACTGCCTCTTAGCCTGGGTATAAGTGGTGGCTAGGATTCATTCTTGGAAATCTAATTCAAGGGCTGAGATTCATCCTCATGCCACCACGTCTCCACGGCAGTTAATCTTCTCCAAAAATCCTCTGCGTGCTTCAGTCTTCACCCATTCCTCTGCGTTCTTCACCCATTCACCCGTATTTCACCTCTCTCTCTCTCTCTCTCCGTTTCTCTCTCTCTCTACTTCATCTCCATATTTGCCAATGCCAAGCACGGGCTTCTCAGTGGCAAATCTTACCATTTGTTTTGATGTGGGTTATGAGGCCATGGAAAATCACTTCTTAAAACCAAATTAACCTCATACATTTCTTACCCATCTTCTTTAAAATCCTTGGTCGCCGGAATCTCTCTTTCTCTCCATCATTTCGATTGCGAAGGGAGTCTCTCTGGGTAATTGCCAAATTAACCTCCAAAGATGATGAAGGATACTAAGTTTGATGTGAGTGATTTCCCCATTTTTTTAATTTCGCTTTATGTACTTCAATTCACCTTATGATTTCTAGGGTTTGAAATTTTCTTGGTAAACTCTTATGTGTATTTTTAAAAATAAATTCTCGCAGTTTGCAGTTAATGTACTCTGTCTTCTGTTAATGGTAAGCCATTTGGAGTTTGAAGTTAATGCTCTATCTATCTGATCAGATTTGGTTAATTGCTATTTTATTGTTTCGTTTACATGGATTAGATTGTATCAGTGATGTTTATTTTGTAATCTTTTTTGAGGTTTTTTATTCTGTTTGTGATGAGTAGATTTGTGTGTGCTGTGACGTTGTGTTAGTTTATTTATGATTTGTCAATAGTTGATGATTTTGTTTATGGTTAATTGATTGTTCATGGTTCTAGAAATCCATACATTTAGGAATGTATGAGTCTTTGAGTGGAATGCATGGAACCTGGGGTAGGGGGTGGGAACAACAAAGTTTCTTAGTCTTTCAGTTTAAAGATGTATTGATGTATGGTACCAAAGAAGATTAATATTATCTTTCTTAATTTGGAATGGGCCACATCTGTTGCAGGAACAAAGAAAGGGGGGCAGGAGTTGATTGGGGGACTTGATTGGAATGTGCATCGCAACTTCTTTGGCAGTCAGGTAATGCTTTGTACACTTGCAATTATTATTTGATTACGTGGTACAACTCATAGCAATTTTGTTACGGGCTCAGGCTGAGGCACATAGTGCCACATTCTCCCGACGTGGAAAGTCAATGGTCAGTAACGACAATTAGATCATGCACATACATTTGAAGCCTGAAGATTATCAAATGATTCTTGATTTGATGACGTTATGCTTCACGTGTGTACTTTGTTGGGTGCTACATTTGATATATGAAACACTTTGTCATTTGGTCAGGTACTTTTTTTATAGGAAAAATAATCAATTTACACGTCATACAGAATGATGTCAGATCTTGGTTCACTATGAACAATGCTATTTTTATTTTCTCACTTGACCTCTATGTAACATAACCTCAAGCTTTTTCCTAATACATGTATGCTTAACCTCTGCATAAAATGATCTCTAAAGCAACTGTTTTTATGCTTACAATGGTGATCATAGGTGTGTGCCTCAAATGAAGCACGATGAGGCAGAAGTGGAAAGGATCAAGGCGAGACTACAAGAGCTAGAGGCATCAAGGCAAGTTCAGGCTCAAGACTCCAAGGCTGTTAAACTGGCAGAAATGAACAGAAAGAACCGGGTTGAGAATTTCAAGAATGCATCGAATGTTAAAGCCTCAAATGCAGGATTGAAAGCTGGTGAAGCGGGTTATGATCCATTTTCGAGGAGATGGACCCGATCCAAGAATTATTATGTTTCAAAGGGAGGAGGAGGAGGAGAGGAGGCTATAGCTGAAGAAGTAATGGCTGTGTCTGCTACAAAGGTAACAGGCATAGATTCTACGTATTTGCTTTAGAAGCCTGCATGGCGGGAAAGTTGGTGGATACAAGTGCTCCTACAGATCTTCAAGGAACAGAGTTTAACATGCTGCACAACTTTGACCTGCCGATTTCATTGGCTGTGCTTCAAAAGTTTGGTGGGCCACGGGGAGTCCAGGCAGGAATGATGGCAAGGAAACAAAGAATAGAGGCAATAATCGGGTGTCAGGTCCCAGAAAATGATGGCAAGAGGCATGCACTAACATTATCAGTCGGCGACTACAAGAGGTGCATAGGCCTGCTTTGAACTGTAAGTTCTTACATCACAACTTCGCACCTTCTTTTTATCATTTTGAACAGATTGTGCTGTTTTGATCAACAGAAAGCACTACGACTTTGTAGTTAGTTCTCATTTACCATTCTTCCCTTAAAATCATAGAACTGAGCGATTTGCAGTTTGTGCAGTCAGCAGGGGACTATATGTGTGTTATATTCAATACACTGACTTGCTTTTCATTATCGTGTTTTAGGTAAGAAATCAAATCTTCTGCTCATCTCATGCTACTGAGCAGGCCTTGGAGAAGAAGATTTGGAGGGAGATTGAATGGTGGTTGCTGTTGCTTATTTCATACATGAGAGTGACAGACATACATCAGGTTACCCGTTTGTTGTATTTTATTCAAATAAATACTACTATCTGTATTTGTTTCATTGTTTTCTTACATGGCTTTTCATGTTAGCGGACCCCAAATCATTTTGGGATTAAGGCTTTGTTGTACTGCTATTGGTATGGTTCAATTCGTTTGTGACAGTTTCAAATAGAGCACGTTTAGACTTTGGTTTGCTGTTTTCTTGATGAAGTTGACAAATCTAAATCAGTTGGTGTTCTCACTCACAATACTTTAGAATATATCCGCTTCTTAATTCATGTGCCCAACTGGAACTGTGTTATTGAGCTGGAACGAACGGAGGGAGGGAGGGAGGGAGGGAGGGAGTATAAACATAGAGACCTGGAAAGATGATTAATAAACAAAAAAACTTGATAAATGTATATATATACCAGATTGAAAAGAAAAAAAAACATTGTTATTAGGGTTAGTGATGGTCATAATGGCCATCACCTTTTACCTCTGCTCTCTGTATATTTATACCAGATTGAAAAAAGACCTGGAAAGATGATTAATAACTAGAACATTGTTTGGAGGCTAAAATCAGATTGAAAAAAAAAAAAACTAAGAGAGATGCTATAAATAGAAATAAAAGGGGAGGATGGGGGCTGCTAACAACACTTTTCCTTTTTATAAGATGTTGGGACATGGCACTACAATGTTATTAGGGTTAGTGATGGTCATAATGGGCAGGCTAAAATCAATGTCTAATTCACCTTAAATATACTTACTTAGTATGAAATTATCAATATATATATAAGTTCTTCACCTTATGATTTCTAGGGTTTGAAATTTTCTTGGTAAACTCTTATGTGTATTTTTAAAAATAAATTCTCGCAGTTTGCAGTTAATGTACTCTGTCTTCTGTTAATGGTAAGCCATTTGGAGTTTGAAGTTAATGCTCTATCTATCTGATCAGATTTGGTTAATTGCTATTTTATTGTTTCGTTTACACAGATTAGATTGTATCAGTGAGGTTTATTTTGTAATCTTTTTTGAGGTTTTTTATTCTGTTTGTGATGAGTAGATTTGTGTGTGCTGTGACGTTGTGTTAGTTTATTTATGATTTGTCAATAGTTGGTGATTTTGTTTATGGTTAATTGATTGTTCATGGTTCTAGAAATCCATACATTTAGGAATGTATGAGTCTTTGAGTGGAATGCATGGAACCTGGGGGAGGGGGTGGGAACAACAAAGTTTCTTAGTCTTTCAATTTAAAGATGTATTGATGTATGGTACCAAAGAAGATTAATATTATCTTTCTTAATTTGGATTGGATTGAGAATAGTGAAAAAAAAAAACTTTCTTTCCTTTCATTTTGTACCTATTTAAAATTACATTTAAAGTTTCGTATAGTTAGCATGCGATTTCAATTTCCCCACATCTTTCTCTTTCCATACTGTCTCCCTTTTCATACTGACCCGTGCCAATGACACGGGCATTTGAGTACTAGTCACTATACATTTTGGATTGAACACGTGACATATCTTGGATATGAACACTTGACGCCTTTCAGTATAGAGTTAAATTCAATTGTTCATCCTTAAGGTTCGGATAAGGGCAAATTGCACCATACTACCACCAAGTTTACATAAAATTGCAATTTAGATCGAACAGTACCAAAAATTGCAATTTAGTACACTTTGTTCACACAAAATGACAATACAATGCAATTGTGAATGTCTATTAAATATGTTGGATGAACTCCAACTCGCGTGCAAGTCACGTGATGATTCAAGGAATAAACCGTCTTTTCTCCCTTATTCACCCACCTTCTCTCCTCTCTAAACCACTTCACTCATTCCCACATTTCCTTCTCATAGTCAAGCTACCCCACCCCCAACCCGATCTCTATTAAAAGTAGGCATAATATCTCATAGCTCTAAATCATCTCTCAAACACACGTCATTTTGAGCAGTTTTAGTATCTCTGTCGTAGAGATATTGCGTTCAATACCCCCTATTGGCTAGAATTGATATTAGGTGGTTAGAAATTTCTTTGGATGAAAGAAGGATTTAATTGTCGGCTAATCCGACCTTCTTTATGATGTTTTTGCTTTGGATTTGGTGGGTTTAATTGTTTCACTGTTGGTTGATGCTGGCGGACATGGATGGTGGCTGTGAGAGAGGGTGGGGTGGTGCTGAATTTGGGGGTGGGGAAGGCTGGGCGGTGTTTGGTGGTGACTTACATGTGCAATCATTTAAGTCCATAAAATGAAACAAATGAAACAGACTTTAGATTGTCATTTTTTGTAACGTAATATACGAAATTGTAGCTTTTTCCAAATTGCAATTCTGGTAAATTTGATGATAGTAGGGTGCAATTTGCCCTTGGGATAAATATCCCCTTGTATATTTGATTTTGTCTGACTGAACCTCTTCTCTAAATCTATAGTATAAATGAGGGAGGTATTGTGAATAGTGGAATGAATAGTTCCATTCGCCGACTTTACCGTTTTGCCCTCATTATTTTATCCCTTCCCCATTTTACCCTTGCTATTTTGTCCCTTTCAATGGGAAAAGTATTTTTTGCCATTGAAGGGCATTTTCGACATTTCACATGGTGGCAAAAGTGCAAATAACATAAGTAACTGATTATTTTTTTTTTAAATTAAAAAAAAAATTAATTTGAAAAAAAAAAAAACCACACCCGTGTCCTTGGACACGGGCATATGTACTAGTTTTTTATATAGAGAAATCACTATTTAATAGTAAATCTTCTCATTTAGGGAAAATGATACTCCCATCCCTCTCCCTATATCCCAAAACAATGTTTCTACTTTATTTGTCGTTATCGCAAAAATACTTTGATGAAAAAAATATTAGGTTGAATTAATTATTCAAATGAATATCTTAAATTTGTTATCAATATTATTTATTATTGTGAATCGATAACAAGTTTTAAATTTTTATTGAGATAATAAAATAAATCTAAAATTATTGCTCAAATTACATTCATTTTAATGACAAAAAAGTGGGAAGATCGTTCCTAGACGGAGGGATGAAGTATTTGCCAAACCTCAGTACATGAATATTAACCCTTTCTGTCCGTCTCGGTCTCAAAATGAGAAATCACAAACAACTAAGAATAAAATGAAGGGGCAATTACCAATTGGTCCCTAATTCTAATGAATTCAACCAACTAATCAATGAAATATGAGAATCTACCATCAGGTCCTTCCATTGTAAATGATCACACATGCCCTTGATAGATTTGACAAAATTACACAAATGTCACCGCTTAAGTGACGTGGACGCATGTGGTCCATTCCCCATCTCCCCCTCTGCACTTTCTTTCTTTCTCTTCCTTTTTTTTTCCCCTCAAAATTTTAAAATGAAATATCTTAAGATCTAGAAATCAAAAAAAAAAATCTGAAACCACTGGTGTGTTCGTATCGTCAATACGAATCAAACTAGTAGCATCAACATATAATCTGGAGTAAATTTCAGAAGTTCACATTTTTACAAAGTTCACAGTTGTTTTTGTTAAGTTCACAGTTATTTTTTACATTTGTTCTAATAACAATTAAGATAAGTTTACAGTTGTTTTAGCTAAATTCATAATTTATGCATGAAAATGACTATTATTTACTTAATTCACAGATTTTTTTAGTTAAGTTCACAGTTGTTTTAATTAAGTTCATAGTTGTTTTTAGTCTTTTATAGCCTTTATTTTTGCAATTTTATGAGATTATTTGACCTATTTGTTAAGTTCACTGTTGTTTTTTGTTAAGTTCACAGTAGTTTTAGTCCTTTATGGCCTCTATTTTTGTAATTTTATGAGATTATTTGACATATTTGTTATGTTCACAGTTGTTTTTACTTAAGTTCACTGTTGTTTTTTGTTAAGTTCACAGTTGTTTTAGTACTTTATGGCCTCTATTTTTGCAAGTTTATGAGATTATATGACCTATTTGTTAAGTTCACAGTTGTTTTAGTCCTTTATGGCCTCTATTTTTGCAATTTTATGAGATTATTTGACATATTTGTTAAGTTCACAGTTGTTTTTAATTAAGTTCACAGTTATTTTAGTTAAGTTCACAATTATTTTTAGAATTTTATAGTCTTTATTTTTGCAATTTTATGAGATTATTTGACCTATTTGTTAAGTTTACTGTTGTTTTTTGTTAAGTTCACAGTTGTTTTAGTCCTTTATGACTCTATTTTTGCAATTTTATGAAATTATTTGACATGTTTGTTATGTTCACAGTTGTTTTTACTTAAGTTCGCTGTTGTTTTTTTGTTAAGTTCACAGTTGTTTTAGTCCTTTATGACCTCTGTTTTTGCAATTTTATGAGATTATTTGACATATTTGTTATGTTCACAATTGTTTTTACTTAAGTTCACTTGTAACTTTTTACTCATTTTGTGAGGACCCCGACCCGGAACCTACACGTGTCCCGAGCTGGAGCGTCCCCAAACTAACCCAAAATTTCCTAAACTTTTAAACTTTGATTTAACTTTCAAACATAAACACAATTAACATAACCATTTCAAAATAACTCTACTCCTCTCCACATTGGAGGAAGAGTTGACCAACTTTGAAAGTGTTCATCTGTTTTAGTTACAAAAGATTGTGGTTGTAACGTAGAAGTTAAAGTTTATAAATACAAACTCCATAAAGGAATTAAACCAAAATACACATTCTACGCCAACCTATACGTACCCCGACAATCCCCAAAATCACTTCCAAACTCCTCTCTGCCCTTACTTGGCCGGTCCGCCTGTCTCGGAATCTAAAAACATTAAAGGGAGAGGGGTGAGAATAATTCTCAGCAAGCTATTATGAATGCAGCAATATGCCAAATAAAATGCAACACATAACAAGTTGCATATAACACATTGGAAAAGATGTAAACACTTTACATTACCTCGGTTTACCTTTTCCCGTCTGAATAATAGTCGTACAACATTGGGAATAAAACCCAATCTTAGGTGAGCTGCTTAAGCAATACTCACATCTTATAAGACCCATTTCTCAGGGAACCATATAAGATAGTAGCAACTCTGTAAGGCTTTTGGCTCATAACAGATGCTATAACCCCGACCTGTGGCCACAGGAGGGGACGGTCACAGATATAACATAATCCGATCACATTAGGTCACACTTCCATAATTGATCGTATTATGTTATACCCCCAACATTAGCTGATTAACACATTATCAAGCACATAATAGTTACTTGAAATATAAACCACATGGTAAAATATACTCATGTTCAACCCATATCATCGTGCAACATTTATTTAACACACTATGCATAATATAATCAATGAATATGAACTCAAGTAAGGCAATAAGGATCATCAACCCACCCTATATAGTCATCATACAACAATACATGGTCTCTATAAAGGCCCAAGTTAAATCTACCAAGTTGGAGTCACAATTGTCAAGTTGCCAAACTAGGCTGCCAAGCGTTTTCCAAGCAATATTTAAAGTACTTCCCCAATTCCATTTTGATCACTTAAGAAGTCATTGTGTAGCCAAAGTATTCTACTTTAATCTAGGCTAAAGAGATTTCATTTTGGTTCTAGTTTGATTAGGTTTAAACAGCTCTAAAGTTGGTTCAATGTCACCAGGCCAGGGCACGACTCGTGCCCCTTTGGCCTTTCCCAGAATCATGCGTCCCTTGGCAAGCACGACTCGTTCTTTCCACAGGGCACGACTCGTGCCTGAGGGCACGACTCGTGCCAATCCATCCTTAAGTTGATCAGAACGATTGGACTCCCATCCCACGAGTCGTATCCACGAGTTGGCCATGGGCACGACTCGTGCCACGGCCAATTTCAGGTACCAGCAGCAGCAACAACTCAATATTTCCAAGAAACCAAATTTCAACCCAAGCTTCCTCTAATTTGTGAACCAAAAAGGAATTCCTAACTTCATCAATCTCATACTAAGCCATTCCTAAACACATAAGATAGATTCAATCTATTTAATGCTTAGTTGTTATACCCCTTAATCTACCCATTTCATATTTAACCTTTTTACTTCCATTTAAACCATACTTCTTGCTTCTTTAACACCCTCCATGAACATAATTCTTATATCTAGGTCATTAATCATCTCTCCACTCCAAGAAAGTGTCTAATCACTCAAACAACATTTATAACAACAATATTAACATCAATTATAACATGAACATTTATTTGAAGGGAAGTCATAATAACTCACTTAGTAAATATGGGATGGAATGAGAATTTTCTTAGCTTGATGTGCTCCTCTCTTCACCCCGAACACGGAAGTATAATTGGATTGCCAAATGGAGAAGAATTGAAGGCTCTAGGAACTTGGAAAGTGAGGCTTCAAGAAGGCTTCCATGGAAATTGGGAAGAAGGAAGAAGAGAATGATGAGGTGAAAATGAGGAGGATGGAGGAAGTATGGGAGGGCTTGACTAAAAGGAGGAGGGGTGAGGGAATTAAGGGGAGAATATGGCCCCCCATGCCAAATTAATTGATATCTTTCAATAATAAGCAACTAGGTCCTTCAAGTTCTAAAGTAATACAATAAATCCCCTCAATTCCTCTACTTCACACAAAGGCACCTCACCAACTCATAATATTTTATTTGTTTATTTTATTATCACTCCACCCTATTACACCCTATTACTTTATTTTATTTTCAATTATTATAATTCAACCAAATACTTTAACTTACTTTAATTTTATTCCAAGGCTTTAGAATTATCTCCTAACCATCTCAACTTAACATAAACATTAAAGGCATAGAATAAGCACATAAAGTTAACATTAATATTAAAAGCATGTAATATGATACTAAAATTAGTGCCTAGGGTTAGGGTCGTTACACTCACTCCCCCTTCAAGAAAATTCGCCCCGAAATTTAAAAAGACTTACTTGGATGCTCAAACAACCAAGGGTATTTCGCTCTCATTTCCGACTCTAGCTCCCACGTTGCTTCCTCAATAGTGTGATTCTTCCATAGGATCTTCACTATCGGAATGCTCTTAGTCCTCAACTCCTTAACCTGGAACTCTAAGACTTTCAAAGGTTCTTCAACATAAGACATATCCGCTTTAATCTCATCGGGGGGAGAGCTCAAAATATGAGAGGGGTCATGACAATACTTCCTCAACATAGAAACATGAAACACATCATGAAGTAAGGAAAATGAGGGAGGTAACGCCAACCGGTAAGCCAAATCCCCAATCTTTTCTAGAATCTCAAACGGACCAACAAACCTTGGAGCCAATTTACCCTTATTACCAACCTTTTAATTCCCGTCCTCGGAGAGACCTTCAAGAACACGAAATCACCCACCTGAAAAGATAAGTCCCATCTTCTATTATCGGCGTAGCTTTTCTGTTTACTCTGAGCCGTCTTCAACCTATCACGAATCACCTTGATCTTCTCCGTAGAATCTCTAACCAAATTCGGGCCCCAAAGCCTTGCTTCACTAACCTCGTCCCAACACATCGGAGATCTACACTTCCTACCATACAATGCCTCATACGGAGCCATCTCAATGCTAGACTGATAACTGTTGTTGTAGGCAAACTCAACTAACGGTAGATGATCTTCCCACGACAATTGGAAATCCATCACACAAGCCCGTAACATATCCTCAAGTATCTGAATGGTTCTCTCGGACTGACCTTCGGTTTGAGGATGAATTGCCGTACTAAAACATAATTTAGAACCCAAGGCTTCATGCAACGCTCTCCAAAATCTAGAAGTGAACCTCGGATCTCTATCGAAAACAATACTAACCGGAACCCCGTGAAGTCTAACAATATCCTTCATGTACAACTGGGCTAACTTCTCCATCGAGAACTTGGTTGACACCGGAAGAAAATGAGCCGACTTTGTCAATCTAGCCACAATAACCCAAATAGCATCCATCTTCTTCGCGGTAAGAGGCAAACCCGAAACAAAATCCATCGAGATCCCTTCCCATTTCCACTCCGGAATATCCAATGGTTGAAGTAGTCCCGCTGGTCTCTGATGTTCGGCCTTGATCTGTTGACAAGTTAAGCACTTAAACACATAATCCGCAATTTCCCTTTTCATTCCATTCCACCAATATCCACGCTTCAAGTCTTGATACATTTTAGTACTACCCGGATGAATCACAAAATTGGATTTATGACCATCCTCTAGAACACGCCTCTTGATTTCCGGTGATGAAGGAACGCAAATTCTCCCTTGGAAGGTTAAAATCCCATCTCTATTCAACGCAAATTCCCCGGCTTTCCCATCTTGCACTTGTCCCAAAAAAATTTTTAACTCCGGATCACTTTGTTGAGCTTCCTTCAAATCTCCATACAATGTAGGAACGGCTCACATATTCGCAAGTAATACTTCACTCCTCATGTCTTGGGTACTCAAAGCTGTCACATAAGCCTTTCGGCTAATCGCATCCGCCACAACATTGGCCTTCCCCGGATGATAAGAAATTATACAATCAAAATCCTTCAAGAACTCTAGCCATCTCCTTTGTCGGTTATTCAACTCCTTTTGGGTAAACAAATATTTCAAACTCTTATGGTCGGTGAATATCTCAAATTTCGCCCCATAAAGGTAATGCTTCCACTTATGCAATGCAAACACAATCGCGGCCAATTCCATGTCGTGAGTAGGGTAATTCTGTTCCGCCGGTGATAACTTCCTAGAGGCATACGCAATCACTTTCCCATTTTTCATTAGTACACATCCCAATCCCGCCTTCGAGGCATCACTATAGATAACAAAATTCTCACAACCATCCGGGAGAGTAAGAATAGGAGCCGTTGTCAACCTCTTCTTCAACTCATTGAAGCTTGCTTCACACTTGGAATCCCATACAAATGATACATCTTTCCGAGTCAACCTTGTCAACGGAGTAGCAATCTGAGAAAACCCTTCAATGAACCTTCGATAATACCCCGCTAAACCAAGAAAACTATGAACCTCAGTCACAGTCGAAGGTTGCTTCCAATTAACCACGGCTTCAATTTTTGAAGGATCCACGGAAATTTCCGAACTCGACACTACATGCCCCAAGAAAGAAATCTGCTCAAGCCAAAATTCGCACTTGCTGAACTTGGGGTACAACTGCTTCTCACGAAGAACTGACAAGACAATCCTCAAATGCTTTTCATGCTCCTCTCGGGACTTAGAATAAACAAGGATGTCATCTATGAATACCACCACAAAGCTGTCAAGATAAGGCTTGAAAATACGGTTCATCATATCCATGAATACGACTGGTGCATTAGTCAACCCGAAAGGCATCACAACAAACTCTTAATGACCATATCTCGTTCGGAAAGCTGTCTTGGCAATATCATCCGGTCTAATCTTCAACTGATGGTATCCGCTTCTCAAATCAAGTTTAGAGTAGATAACGGAACCTTTAAGTTGGTCAAACAAATCATCTATATGCGGAAGAGGATATTTATTCTTTATGGTGGCTTGGTTCAACAAACGATAATCAATGCATAATCGTAAGGTACCATCCTTCTTCCTAACAAATAAGACCGGTGCTCCCCACGGTGACACACTTAGGCGAATAAAACCCCGGTCTAGCAATTCTTGCAATTGGACCTTCAACTCTTTTAACTCGGTCGGAGCCATTCTATAGGGTGCCTTAGAGATAGGTGCGGTACCGGGCACTAGGTCAATACAGAACTCTACCTCACGATCCGGAGGCATAGAGTACTCACTAGAAAACGCATCACTAAATTCATTAACAACCGGGACATGAGCTAACTCGGGGGACTTCTTATTGGAATTTACCACATAAGCCAAGTATCCCGCACACCCCTTAGATAGCATCTTTCTAGCCTTTAAATCAGAAATAACATGTAAACCGAACATAGATTTGTCCGCATCAAATATAAAAGTAGGCATATCAGGCATAGCAAATGAGACTCGCTTTATACGACATTCTACCAAAGCATGACACTGACTCAACCAATCCATCCCAAGGATCACATCAAAGTCACGGATTGGTAACTCGACCAAATCCACCGGCAATACATGCCCACATATAGTCACATCACAACCATGATATATCAAAGAAGATGCGAGGCACTCTCCCATAGGAGTAGAGACCTCCAATACATAAGGCATAGATTCACGCAATTTATGCAATGAAAATGCAAAATGAGATGCCACAAATGAATGGAAAGACCCGGGATCTATAAGAATGCGGGCCTTAACTCCTGAGACAGGGACTATACCACTAATGACAGCATTGGGATCGACCTCTCCTCTACCCAAGGCGAACACTCGACCTTGTACTCTATCCTTGGGTTTCCCGTCAATATCTCTCTTCACACTACCACCTTGTCCCCCTTGACCACTACCCGAAGCTTGCTTCTTTTGCCACTTGGGACAATTCTTCCGGAAATGGCCTGTTTCCCCACACTCTAAACATTTGCCTTGATTGCTCCAACACTTGTCCTCTGAATGACCTGGCTTCTTACAATATCCACATAATGTCCCAAAATGACCTGGAGTCGAACGATTTGCCGGAGCCACCACATTTCCTCCTCTACCTGCTCCCGAAGCTGATGTCCTTAGCTGCCCTCTATTCTGCCCAGAACCTTGACCTTGGAATCTATTTCTATTTTCGCCTTCAGATTTACCACGATGCTCTTCTATATCATTCTCAATCTGGTATGCCATATTCACGGTCGCTTAGAAGTTGGCGAAGTCATGCGTCAATAACTGCTTCCGAAACTCCACCCTTAAGCCTTTCACGAACCGGTAGATCTGCCTCTCTTCCTCTGGTACCAAATGGGGACAATATCAGGCTAACTCCGTAAACTTGGCTGAATATTGTGCGATAGTCATTGTCCCTTGCTCCAATTTCAGAAACTCAACCTCCTTCTTATCTCTAGTAACCATCGGAACGAAATGATCCCGGAACTTGCGCGTGAAATTCTCCCAAGTCTGCGGTGTCAGATCCCGATCCCAACCATCCTTCACTACCTGCCACCAGTGCTCAGCGGGTCCTTCCAACTTGAAAACGGCGCACCTTACCTTTTCTGCATCCGAGCTCTCCATTGCCTCGAAAATCTTATTCATAGCTTCAAGCCATCTTTCCGCCTTCGTCAGATCCGGATCTCCGTTGAAGCTAGGAGGAGACATCTTCACAAATTTCTCTAGGCCATGGTGCCCTTGCCTACCTTCTGGTTGTTGTCCCCTACCTTGATTCTGATTTTCCATATTCTGAAGAAACACTCGGAACATATCCATCATTTCGGCATTCGGATTACCAACATTGCCCAAAGCCCGATCCTGATCTCCATCATTACCCGCCATTAGTACAAACTCCTGCATTAAACACTCGACGTCAGTTATCACACACTCTCACTCAGCTAGACTCTACCCGAGAACTCTAACCGAGCTCTGATACCAACTGTGAGGACCCCGACCCGGAACCTACACGTGTCCCGAGCTGGAGCGTCCCCAAACTAACCCAAAATTTCCTAAACTTTTAAACTTTGATTTAACTTTCAAACAAAAACACAATTAACATAACCATTTCAAAATAACTCTACTCCTCTCCACATTGGAGGAAGAGTTGACCAACTTTGAAAGTGTTCATCTGTTTTAGTTACAAAAGATTGTGGTTGTAACGTAGAAGTTAAAGTTTATAAATACAAACTCCATAAAGAAATTATACCAAAATACACATTCTATGCCAACCTATACGTACCCCGACAATCCCTAAAATCACTTCCAAACTCCTCTCCGCCCTTACTTGGCCGGTCCGCCTGTCTCGGAATCTAAAAACATTAAAGGGAGAGGGGTGAGAATAATTCTCAGCAAGCTATTATGAATGCAGCAATATGCCAAAAGAAAATGAAACACATAACAAGTTGCATATAACACATTGGAAAAGCTGTAAACACTTTACATTACCTCGGTTTACATTTTCCCGTCTGAACAATAGTCGTACAACATTAGGAATAAAACCCAATCTTAGGTGAGCTGCTTAAGCAATACTCACATCTTATAAGACCCATTTCTCGGGGAACCATATAAGATAGTAGCAACTCTGTAAGGCTTTTGTCTCAATACAGATGCTATAACCCCGACCTGTGGCCATAGGAGGGGACGGTCACAGATATAACATAATCCAATCACATTAGGTCACACTTCCATAATTGATCGTATTATGTTATACCCCCAACATCAGCTGATTAACACATTATCAAGCACATAATAGTTACTTGAAATATAATCCACAAAATGGATAAACAATATAGCCACATGGTAAAATATACTCATGTTCAACCCATATCATAGTGCAACATTTATTTAACACACTATGCATAATATAATCAATGAATATGAACTCAAGTAAGGCAATAAGGATCATCAACCCACCCTACATAGACATCATACAACAATACATGGTCTCTATAAAGGCCCAAGTTAAATCTACCAAGTTGGAGTCACAATTGTCAAGTTGCCAAACTAGGCTGCCAAGCGTTTTCCAAGCAATATTTAAAGTACTTCCCCAATTCCATTTTGATCACTTAAGATGTCATTGTGTAGCCAAAGTATTCTACTTTAATCTAGGTTAAAGATATTTCATTTTGGTTCTAGTTTGATTAGGTTTAAACAGCTCTAAAGTTGGTTCAATGTCACCAGGCCAGGGCACGACTCGTGCCCCTTTGGCCTTTCCCAGAATCATGCGTCCCTTGGCAAGCACGACTCGTTCTTTCCACAGGGCACGACTCGTGCCTGAGGGCACGACTCGTGCCAATTCACCCTTAAGTTGATCAGAACGATTGGACTCCCATCCCACGAGTCGTATCCACGAGTTGGCCATGGGCACGACTCGTGCCAGTGGGCACGACTCGTGCCACGGCCAATTTCAGGTACCAGCAGCAGCAACAACTCAATATTTCCAAGAAACCAAATTTCACCCAAGCTTCCTCTAATTTGTGAACCAAAAAGGAATTCCCAACTTCATCAATCTCATACTAAGCCATTCCTAAACACATAAGATAGATTCAATCTATTTAATGCTTAGTTGTTATACCCCTTAATCTACCCATTTCATATTTAACCTTTTTACTTCCATTTAAACCATACTTCTTTCTTCTTTAATGCCCTCCATGAACATCATTCTTATATCTAGGTCATTAATCATCTCTCCACTCCAAGAAAGTGTTCTAATCACTCAAACAACATTTATAACAACAATATTAACATCAATTATAACATGAACATTTATTTGAAGGAAAGTCATAATAACTCACTTAGTAAATATGGGATGGAATGAGAATTTTCTTAGCTTGATGTGCTCCTCTCTTCACCCCGAACACGGAAGTACAATTGGATTGCCAAATGGAGAAGAATTGAAGGCTCTAGGAACTTGGAAAGTGAGGCTTCAAGAAGGCTTCCATGGAAATTGGGAAGAAGGAAGAAGAGAATGATGAGGTGAAAATGAGGAGGATGGAGGAAGTATGGGAGGGCTTGACTAAGAGGAGGAGGGGTGAGGGAATTAAGGGGAGGATATGGCCCCCCATGCCAAATTAATTGATGTCTTTCAAAAATAAGCAACTAGGTCCTCCAAGTTCTAAAGTAGTACAATAAATCCCCTCAATTCCTCTACTTCACACAAAGGCACCTCACCAACCCATAATATTTTATTTGTTTATTTTATTATCACTCCACCCTACTACTTTATTTTATTTTCAATTATTATAATTCAACCAAATACTTTAACTTACTTTCATTTTATCCCAAGGCTTTAGAATTATCTCCTAACCATCTCAACTTAACATAAACATTAAAGGCATAGAATAAGCACATAAAGTTAACATTAAAATTAAAAGCATGTAATATGATACTAAAATTAGTGCCTAGGGTTAGGGTCGTTACACATTTTCTAATATTTACTTAACAAGTTTGTAAACTCTTGATATCTTGATGTGAGACGGACGGAGAAATAATTAAATTTTATAAATACCAGAAATAGAGCTAAGGCTAAAATTGGCATCATACTGATTGTCCACGTGTTGCTATATCTGATTGGTGCTTTATTAGATTGTTATGCTTTGAATTTGATAATTTATATGGATGATTCAAACCTTGTCAATATCTTAGTCCATTATTAGTAACTTAGTGTCACTGTTTACTGTTATTTACGCTCCATGCTTCGTGTTTTGGAGATTTAGTTTTCGAAAATATTTTTCGTTAAATTAAAAATCTCTTTATGTTGGACTGTTATATGCAGAGACGCAAGTATATAGAACTAGAACTTGAGAAAGCAAATGTGGAGATCCCATTATTCAAGAAACAGTCAGAGGCTGCTAAAGATTCAAAATTACAAGTGTTGAAGGAGCTGGACAGTACTAAGAGGCTGATTGAAGAACTGAAACTCAACCTCGAGAGAGCACAAACGGAGGAGCATCAAGCCAAGCAGGATTCTGAGCCAGACATGCAGCTGTAGTTTCTGAGCTAAAAACGGTCAAAGGCGAGCTCGAAGATCTTCTCAAAGATTATGCAGTTCTTGTGTCGAAGAAAGATGGGGCTGTCAAGAAAGCTGAGGATGTAACTGTGAATGTGTGCCCAAATTCTATTTTTTTTTGTTTTTTAGATTGGATTCACGCGAGTTTGAAAACATCCGGTTTAATTTGAAAAACGGAGTCGCCACGCCATTTTGATTTCCTCAAAACTTTGAAAAAAAGGATTTAGGGTTCGGAGGTTAAGTTACCCCTTGGAAAGAACGGATCGTCGTTCACCCAAGGTGCCTTGCCGTAGCAAGTCTCCCTAGATTCCATTTTGCGTGCTTGCTTGTGTGCTTTCTTGTGTGCATGTGTTGAAAAGAGGGGGGGGGGGGAAATGTTCCAAGTGGTCTTCTGGACGTACAAACCATTTAGTTGGTTGTCGCTTGGGATTCCTTGGATTTTTATGTGTTCGGGACTTGTGATCATCGCTATTTGACCTTGGGTCTTGCGTGATCGAGAGAAGGACTCTCTTTTATAGTCCAAAATGAGGTTCTTTAGAAAAGGAGTGTCCTTAGCCCATCAATCCTACACATTGAGACGATTGAGCTTATATTGAGGCTATCATGCTCGTCTCAAGTGATAATCGGAGATATAGGGTTCAAGATTTATCCCTTTCTAAAGAGATTGTGGCACCTTTAATGGAAGAAATGATGTAAAGATAGGATCTTTACACCGGTCCGTTTCGAAGGTTGCATCAAGTACCAATTGGGGACTAGGGGAATGTATGTAAAAAATGACATTTTTAATGAAAAGATGACATTTTTGGGTGCAAAGGATGCTTTTTATGTTTAAAGAAATGATCTTTATGCAAAGGATGCATTTTATGTGGAAAAAGAATGCTTTTTATATGCAATTTTATGTAAAGTAATGATTTTGATGCAAAGGATGCATTTTTATGCATGAAAATGGATTTTAGGTGCAAAGGATGCACCTTTAATGTAAAGACATGATTTTTATATATGCAAAGGATGCATTTTTATGGTAAAAAATAGATTTTTAGGTGCAAAGGATGCACCTTTAATGCAAAGATCACATTTTTATGAGCAAAGGATGCAATGGCAATGCAAATGATGCAAAGGGAGGGGGAAAATGATTTAAAGATATGATCTTTATCACCAAATATGCCAAGTCCCAAATAATATATAGCAATATATGAATTCAAGGGGCAAGTATATCACATAAAGCAAGTATAATGCAAGATAAGGTGGTGAGAGGTTACCAATGGTGGTGACCTCTTCTTCTTTGGAGTTTTCCTAGCGGAGGGACCAACTCTTGGAGGCTTCAAGGAGGAGGGAGGTGGCTCTTGGTGCTTCTCAGCTTCCTGAATTTTGTAGGGATATTTTTATAGAGTTTTGATGCTGGAAATTGGTATATCAAAATGGGTAGAGGAGGGCTCTATTTATAGGCAGTCTGGATAGAGCTAATGAAGCCGTGCGGCCAGGAGTTCCCTCCTAATGCAGCCGTGCGGCATTATCCTGTATGACTCAGCATTTTTCTAGAATCATGCAAGGTGGCACTTCTAGAAGGGTTTCCATATTAAGGAAAACGTGCTTTTTTAATTTAAAGCAGTCCCTTCATCCCTCGAAAGGTTCAAAACAGTTCCCAAATTGCTCTCGGACTTTAGGAAAGTTCGGGGAATTGCCGAGAAACTTAATCGAAAGGCATGAGCCAGATTTGGGTACTTACAGAAGCCCCTCGGCAACGTCATTTGCAGGGCGAGTGGGGTTGTCGATAGAAAAGGATCCGACCTGGCGAATGCCGAGACGGATTAGGTGACCAAGGTGGTCGAGTGGCTGAACCTTTGGAAGGCTACCTACGTATCCCGAGTGGGAATCAAGCCATAATCGTAGTTTGAAATCCAACGAGGAAAGGAAGTGTCACATGTGACGAATTGGCTGAACCTAAAGTAGGCTACCTACGTATCCCAGAGGAATCAAGCCAGGCCATAGTTTAGATGAGATCCGCTGAGGAATGGCGAAGAGAAACTGGTCTCTTGCTGGGGAAATAGAAGAGGAAGTGACCTAGGAGGTCAAGCAATTGATCCTACTGGGGATATGCTAGAAGTGACCGAGGTGGTCAGATATATGGACCTCTATGAGGAGCTACTTCACCACTGAGGAGTGGCGAAGGAACAGGGTGACCAAAGTGGTTGGATGGTTGGACCTTTTATGAAAGGCTGCCTCACCACTGAAGAGTGATGAAGGAAAAGGGTGACCACTGCGGTCGGATGGCTGGACCTTTTATGAAAGGCTACCTACGTATCCCGGAGGAATCAAGCCTTTATCGTAGTTCAAGCATCACTAGATAGTTAGGAACGATGTCTAGGATCCTTGAGGTTTTGACAATTAATGGAGGTTGTCACCTGATTTGACAATTAATGGAGGTTGTCACCTGATTGACAATTAATGGAGGTTGTCACCTAATTTGACAATTAATGGAGGTTGTCACCTGATGAAACTAAAGCTTACGTCACTATCGAGGAGATAGAGACAGCTATAGCTGGAAAACTAAAGCGTACTTCACTATCGAGGAGATAGTGGTAGCTAAAGTTTGGAGAACTTGAGCGTACTTCTCAATCTGTGATAGAGGTAGCGAAAGTTTGGAGAACTTGAGCGTACTTCTCAATCTGTGATAGAGGTAGCTAAAGTTTGGAGAATTTGAGCGTACTTCTCAATCTGTGATAGAGGTAGCTAAAGTTTGAAGAACTTGAGCGTACTTCTCAATTTGTGATAGAGGTAGCTTAAGTTTGTAGAACTTGAGCGTACTTCTCAATCTGTGATAGAGGTAGCTAAAGTTTGGATAACTTGAGCGTACTTCACAATCTCTTTCGAATCAGAGATAGAGGTAGCTGAAGTTGGAAAAACTTGAGTGTACTTCACAATCTCTTTCGAATCAGAGATAGAGGTAGCTGAAGTTTGAAAAAACTTGAGCGTACTTCTCAATCCCTTTCGAATCAGAGATAGAGATAGCTGAAGTTTGGAAAAACTTGAGCGTACTTCTCAATCCCTTTCGAATCAGAGATAGAGGTAGCTGAAGTTAGAAAAACTAAAGCGTACTTCACTGTCTCTTTCGAACCAGAGATAGAGGTAGATGAAGTTGAATCTTGAAAACTCGGCGGCTCTCATCTTATTTGATTTAATTCTAACAGATATAACAGAGATTTTTGGGAGAAATTTATACGATTTGGGAAATTTATAAGGTCTTTCAGACCGGATAATTTAAAGCCTTCCGGGCTATGGAAAATGATATTAGAAAATTTATACGGTCTTCTGGACCGGGTAATTTATAGCCTTCCGGGCTTCGGATAATGATTTGGGAAAATCTTTATTCCATTTGGAGATAACGGGAAATTTTCCGGATGAGATGTTATCCAGTTTGGTGATAACGGAGATCGCGAGAGATAGCGAAATGTTATTCCTTCATTCGGGAATAACGAAGATCGCGAGATAGCGAAATGTTATTCCTTCGTTCGGGAATAACGGAGATCGCGAGAGATAGCGAAATGTTATTCCTTCATTCGAGAATAACGGAGATCGCGAGAGAGGTCGAAATGTTATTCCTTCCTTCGGAAATAACGGAGATCGAAAGAGATAGCGAAATGTTATTCCTTCATTCGGGAATAACGGAGATCGCGAGAGAGTTCGAAATGTTATTCCTTCCTTCGGGAATAACGGAGATCAAAAGAGATAGCGAAATTTTATTCCTTCATTCGGGAATAACGGAGATCGCGAGAGAGGTAGAAATGTTATTCCTTCCTTCAGGAATAACGGAGATCGAAAGAGATAGCGAAATGTTATTCCTTCATTCGGGAATAACGGAGATCGCGAGATAGCAAAATGTTATTCCTTCTTTCGGGAATAACGGAGATCACGAGAGATGTCGAAATGTTATTCCTTCATTCGGGAATAACAGAGATCGAAAAAGATGGCGAAATGTTATTCCTTTATTCGAGAATAACGGAGATCGCGAGAGATAGTGAAATGTTATTCCTTCCTTCGGGAATAACGGAGATCGAAAGAGATAGCGAAATGTTATTCCTTCATTCGGGAATAACGGAGATCGCGAGAGAGGTCGAAATGTTATTCCTTCCTTCGGGAATAACGGAGATCGAAAAAAGATGGTGAAATGTTATTCTTTCATTCAGGAATAACGAAGATCGCGAAAGGTCGAAATGTTATTGCCTGCTGGCAATAACTGAGATTTTTAACAAGAAACATTATCCCATTTGCGCTAACGGAAGGTTTCCTGGAGGAGACAACGTTATATCCGTTTGGATGTAACGGGAAAACTTGAGAGAAAGCGTTATTCCATTTGGAGATAACGAGAATATTTTGGGCAAAAGTATTTCCTACTTTGATTTGGTAATCAATTAAGGTTTTTTTTTTGTTGTGCATGTCACATGAGCCACGGGCTGACTCTTTTGCGGGAAGGCAATGTGAGAGGATTTTTATGAAACAATGTGTTTGGATGCATGTGTTTGGATGTATGTGTTTGGATGTATGTGTTTAGGAACTGTTTGAGACAGGTTTCGAGCAGGTGGGGTCGTATCCCTTGGGTGCGGACTGAACTGCTGTTGTTGCTAAGATGTTGTCAATGTGGACTAGAAGGTATCATGTGGACCAAAATTCCCTCTTGGGCTGAGATCGGGTTTAAATCTCGGGTCTTGATTAAAGTTCCTTTCTCAAACTCTGGCGCTTGAAGACGATGCTGACAGACTCTTAGAACCAAAGACTAAAGCAGATGTCGAAGTGACCAAACCTCTCTTCTAGGGGTGGATACGACTTATCGGAGCCCCGGTCTGAGGAAAAATTTCTGCAAAGCCCCATGTCTTATTAAAGCAAGGAAAGATCCTTTCATTGGCAAAGCCCCGGTTGGATGAACTGAGTAGGCAAAGTTTTAGGTTTCGAAGAAATGACTTGGTGAAGCCCCAATCTGATGACCTAGCAAAAATCCCAATATGATTGGTACTGTAAAAATGATCCTGAGTTTAATCTGACCAAGACTGAATCCATCTTGTGACATGGTGAGGAACTCGATGCGGACCCCAAAAATGACATAAAGAAGCCCCAGTCTAAAGAAATGGCTTAGCAAAGCCCCAACTTTGAAGAGTTTCAAGGCAGCCCTAATGTGAATTGTAGCAGAAGAGGGGAACCTATCTTTTTTCTTTTTTTTTATTTTCTTTAGTCAATCAGTCAACCTTAAGAAGATGTGAAAGAAAAGATTTTTAGAAACTTATACATGCAGGGGCATATTTTTCGAAAGGTGAGAATAGACCCCGATTTTGTGTTATTTTGATGGCCTTATTCGACGTAGGCACAAAGACTCGCTTTGGGTTTGACTCTTTTGAGAGAGTATAAGCGTAGAAAGGTTGGTAAAAGTGTATGGAAGCCCATGCTGACAGAAAATAAGTGTTTAGCACTATTTTTCCTAAGATGTAGAAAAGGAAGACTTGTCAAGACATCTGAAAACTTGTTTTATTTACAATGATCACAAGATTGCTTAAAACCCTTTATTAATGTTCGGGTTATTCAACCACTAATCTCGATATGAAAGAAAATTCTTATTAATCATGAGGAAAAAGTCAACCAATGTCGTGGATCAAGGTTGGCTGGGTGTGAAAGAAAGATCTATGTATAGGGAGGTCATTGATGAGACCGGGTTTTCTGGGATTTGACTGTGTTTGCGGGAGAGGTCACTGATGAGACCGAATTTTCTAGAATTTGGATATGCTTATGACCGGACCATTTCTGGTTGCCTACGTTCCCCTCACTGTGAGAAGCTCAGGTCGCCGTTGTTCGGATTTGGCCGGATTGTTTCTGGCTTTGGGAAATGGGATTTGTGGTTCCTTTAGTGAAAAGGCTCGGATGAGAAGATTGGATGATGAGGCATGGGCCTCGGGACGATTCCTTGACCAAGTCATTTTGGACGGCTGCTTCAATTGCTTCCTGATTTTCGTCTTTCATTGGGGGAGAAAGGGTTTGCATGTGCCTAAAGGCTTATGAAATGCTTCTGGCTTTGCTTCGACCACCCCATTGTTATTGACAACATCTATTCTTCGAGCTTTGATTTTGCCTGTCCGTCAAGCTTTTGATTGGTGACGCTGGGTCCTTGGCCTCGTTTTTTCATTTTTTTTTTTTTATGTGCAACCCTGTTTTTTGCCTAGACTGTCCCTTTCATGGTTTTCAGCCTAGCTGGGTATTACTCTTTTTTCACTATATTTTTTTCTTCTTTTTTTTATATGTGCAACCCTGTCTTTTGCCTAGGCCGCCCTTTTTTTTGGGATTTTCAGCCTAGCTGGGCATTACTCTTTTTGCACTAAGATTTTTTTTTTTTTTGAAGCACTTGAGGGCCAAGGCGAGCCCCAGTTTGAACTTCTTTTTTTTGATACCCTTGAGGTCTAAGGCAAGCTCCTAGGTTGTTGTCGACATGTGGTCAATCTTTCGAAGCTGACTGGCCTTTTGTTGTCCCTTGACGATACCGCCGTCATTGACTTGGTCAAGGTGATGGTGAGGACATGGTTTGGGAAGTGTATGGCTTGATGAAGGCTTTTTAGAGGTAAGGAGAGTGTATGGGGAAGGCATTAGTTGATGACTTTCTCACACCGACTAATCGGAACGTTCATTATTACGAGCGATTATTCCTTGAGCAATGCAAGTGATCATATAAAATAAAACCATTTCATTAAATGTAATGTAGGTGTGCAAATAATGTCTTAAGTCTAGCAAGAAAAGAAGAAGACTCTTTTATAGAAGATTGAAGATTAATTACAATGTCCGAGGAGGACTTGATTGAAAGAGAAGAGTACTAGAACCTACGAAGGTTGACTAAGAGACTATTTTTTTTCTTTCTTTCTTTCTTTTTTTTTTTTTAAGGATAGGTAACCCCTAGCCTAGCTACTCTTATTTGGTTGGGTGCCCGGGACGCTTGAGCTTTCCATTTTTCTGCTAGCTTCTGAATCCACTATCGCAGACTGAGGCAGTGATCCGTTACGTGCCCATGATACTGGTGGAAGTGGAGGGATTTGAGGCCACGGGGCAGCTGGAGCAAGTACAAGGTGTCCAAAGAAACGGACCGAAAAAGTCACGGGGACGAACCTTGTTGACTGAGCATATTGATGGAAGGAAGTGAACCTGGGAGGACCTTGAGGGGTATTGGGCTCTGTTTGGGAGGATTCAGCGCTGCGCTGGTTGTTTTGGGTGAAAGGGGTAGCACTGGCTGATTGTGTCTTCGGGCCTTCCTCAAGCTTGGAACCGACTTTAGACAAGTGTGCTCTGGGGCAGGTTGTCCTATCGGATTCTCTCACTTCGGGCATTTGAATTTTGCATGGCAGAATCATTTCTTTACCTGGTTTGACATCTTGGATCGAGGGCGTACTGGTACTCATCATGAGATCAAGCTTCTCCTGCATTTGTCTCACTTGCTCTGTCAACATTACCAAATGGGGGTCAACGGGAACATACGAGTTACCGGAACTCGCAACAAGACCTTTATCATTAGAGGGAAACACAGCCGCGGACTGGTGAAACTGACGGGCGAATTCACTAAGTCCGGTGGACAGCAACGGAAAACTGGAGGCATCCAGATTTTCTTGTAGCAACTCGTGATTGCATTCAGGTGGGTATAGGGGTACCAGAACATAGCCACATGGCTCAAACTTATTATGTGAAGCTGGAGCATAAACTGGCAAGTACCGCTGAAACTGAGGAACAGGTGGGGTGAAGCCCAATCCGTTCTGAGGAGCTGAGGGCGATGGGGCCCTGACGGTCTTGGACACTGGGAGGAACTGGAGGGCAGTAGTCCTCGGTGGGGAATCACATTTCAAAGGAGGAGGGTATTGACTGCAGGATGGAGGGATTGAGATCATTATTTCTGGAGTCTCATCATCAATCATGACCAGGGAGCCATTTGCCTCAACTGTTACCTGAACTCCATGACGACGGAGAGCACTAATGAGCAGGGCCAGCTGTTCTTCATGAACCTTATGGGCATTTTCCAAAGCTAGGACTAACTCTTCCTTCCTAATCATCGGATCTCATGTACCCTCACTGCTTTCTGTCAAATCTGCCATTCTGACTCTCTGAGCTGACAAAACTGACGATTCTGCCGAACTGTCTGAACCTAAGGTTTCCGCACTGAATAACCGCTGACCCGATATTCTCGTCCACTTCTTTCTCGCTGCGGGAAAGGGATAGCCAAGATTTAGACTCGGGGGTAGACAAGGTTTAGACTCGGGAGTAAGTGTTTAGGCTTGGAGGTAAGTGTTTAGGCTGAAGGCTCAAGTAACATGCACTTATTTGCTTAAGTTTTGCTTAAAACATATTTTCTCCTAATTCTAACTGATCGGAAAATATTGGACCTTGAAAGGACGAGATCGAAAATCGGGGATCGGACCGAGGAGGTCGCGATTAGAGATTTGACCACGAAAGGTCGAAATAGAAAATCGGAGATAGGACCGAGGAGGTCTAGATTAGGGATTTGACCATGAAAGTTCGAGATGAAAAATCGGAGATCGGACCAAGGAGGTCTCGATTAGGGATTTGACCATGAAAGCTCGAGATGGAAAATCGGAGATCGGACCGAGGAGGTCTCGATTAGGGATTTGACCATGAAAGGTCGAGATGGAAAATCGGAGATCGGACCGAGGAGGTCTCGATTAGGGATTTGACCATGAAAGTTCGAGATGGAAAATCGGAGATCGGACCGAGGAGGTCTCGATTAGGGATTTGACCATGAAAGTTCGAGATGGAAAATCGGAGATCGGACCGAGGAGGTCTCGATTAGGGATTTGACCATGAAAGGTCGAGATGGAAAATTGGAGGTCGGACCGAGGAGGTCTCGATTAGGGATTTGACCATGAAAGGTCGAGATGGAAAATTGGAGGTCGGACCGAGGAGGTCTCGATTAGGGATTTGACCATGAAAGGTCGAGATGGAAAATCGAAGATCGGACCGAGGAGGTCTCGATTAGGGATTTGACCATGAAAGGTCGAGATGGAAAATCGGAGATCGGACCGAGGAGGTCTCGATTAGGGATTTGACCATGAAAGGTCAAGAGGGAAAAATCGGAGGTCGGACCGAGGAAGTCGCGATTAGGGATTTCAGAGATAGGACCATGCAATTATGATTCCGTTAATTGTTCAAGTTTACTTAAAACAATGTCTTTTATTTATTTCTATTTGGTTGGAAAAGGGGTTCTGCCCTTCTTTTTCGCAACTACTCTAGATCCTGGATCAGTGGGTTCCGTCTCTACGTCTATAAGCCCCTCGTTTTCCACCTGTATTTCGACCTTCCAGGGTGGACAGCCCCGGGCGAGGGTCCTATAAGGCACGCGGATCCCACCGACCGAGAAAGAAGAACGCTCCTAACGGGTCTAGCGGGTCATAGGAACTTTTAACGCACGAGCGATGCGAATTATAGTCAAGGCAATACCGGGAAAGTCTCGTCTTTCAGCCTTAACGGAATTTTGATAGAATTTCGCTTGCGCGATTGACGTTTTGACTTTTCGGTAATGTCCGAGAAGATAATAGGCATGGGTTGGGCGGTAAAAGTCGGATGACACAGTGTCACATTGAACTTCGTTGCATACGCAGTGAGTCAAAATCGAAGTCAATGCCGGATCAAGATCTTGTCAATTTTTCCTTGTCGGAATTTTGGCAGAGCTTCGCTTGAGCGAAATATCTTTGGATTTTTGGCACAGACTCGGTCTTGACTCTTACGCATTCCGTGCGGGTCAAGGTCAAAGTCAACGCCGGAGTCAAGATCTTGCCATTTTTTCCTTTGTCGGAATTTTGGCAGAGCTTCGCTTGTGCGGAAGATCTTTGGACTTTTGGCATAGACTCGGTCTCGACTCTTACGCATTCCGTGCAGGTCAAGGTCAAAGTCAATGCCGGAGTCAAGATCTTGCCAATTTTTCCTTGTCGGTATTTTGGCAGAGTTCCGCTTGTGCGAAAGATCTTGACTTCCGTTATGGACTAAGGCTTGACCTTTACGGGGATATGCAACTGGGCTGTTTGACACGGACTAGACCAAAAACCAACCAAAAGTCACGGTTTTTTGAAACGTGTGACACGGACTGTGCATTGGTCGTCACTGGCTGCCATGGGGAGTTTGGGGTGATTCCGTGCGCGCCCGGGAGCATCGTAAGGCTGTCCGTGGCCTGGCAAAAAACCACCCGGGTTTAAAGGGACGTACGTGCAAAGTGTACGGGATATATAAGGTGCGCGTAGTGTGCGGTCTCCTAAAAATGTTCCTTTTTGAGTTAAAACAGATTTTCAGTAAATGTGTTTTAAAGGAATGATTTTTTGGGACGGGGAAAATGCAACGAGATAAGGCACGTAAATTTTTTGGGAGCCCGGTCGAGTCTTGGGGTGAATAGCCCCAAGCTGCCAAGGCTGCCAGATTAATCTCAATATTGTCCTGGTGGAATTGCCAATGAGGCCGCTCGGTCAGAATCCAGGGAGGATTAAGCCGTACGGCTGCATGGATCAATTTTCCAGGTTCCACTCCTTTGCAATTTCAGGTTGCTTCCCGAACATTTTAGGCACCTTTCAGCTTTTAGCAGGCTCCCTGTTCAGAGTATGCACAATTCCCAAGATGCAATATGCAATGCAATGCAAGGAAAGAAAGCAAGCACGATAAATGGAATCTGTGACGGGAGTCTAACCCGCTCAAAGGAAAAAAGCTTTCTTTTTAGTTTTTTTTTCGAAAAGAGATACCGGTACGTGTGATTGTTAGACCACCGTTTATCCCAAGCCCCGGGTTAGGAAGCGATACAGGAAGGTTGGTGGTTTCCACCTATATACCGAGTATCGTTTTGATTTTGAAAATGAAAGCTTTTCTCCTTTGGGATATCCCCAGCGGAGTCACCAAACTGTGAATGTGTGCCCAAATTCTATTTTTTTGTTTTTTAGATTGGATTCACGCGAGTTTGAAAACATCCGGTTTAATTTGAAAAACGGAGTCGCCACGCCATTTTGATTTCCTCAAAACTTTAAAAAAAAGGATTTAGGGTTCGGAGGTTAAGTTACCCCTTGGGAAGAACGGATCGTCGTTCACCCAAGGTGCCTTGCCGTAGCAAGTCTCCTTAGATTCCATTTTTCGTGCTTGCTTGTGTGCTTTCTTGTGTGCATGTGTTGAAAAGAGGGGGGGGAAATGTTCCAAGTGGTCTTCCGGACATGCAAACCATTTAGTTGGTTGTCGCTCGGGATTCCTTGGATTTTTATGTATTCGGGAGTTTGATCCCGTCCTCATCTTGGACTTGTGATCATCGCTATTTGACCTTGGGTCTTGCGTGATCGAGAGAAGGACTCTCTTTTATAGTCCAAAATGAGGTTCTTTAGAAAAGGAGTGTCCTTAGCCCATCAATCCTACACATTGAGACGATTGAGCTTATATTGAGGCTATCATGCTCGTCTCAAGTGATAATCGGAGATATAGGGTTCAAGGTTTATCCCTTTCTAAAGAGATTGTGGCACCTTTAATGGAAGAAACGATGTAAAGATAGGATCTTTACACCGATCTGTTCCGAAGGTTGCATCAAGTACCAATTGGGGACTAGGGGAATGTATGTAAAAAATGACATTTTTAATGAAAAGATGACATTTTTGGGTGCAAAGGATGCTTTTTATGTTTAAAGAAATGATCTTTATGCAAAGGATGCATTTTATGTGGAAAAAGTATGCTTTTTATATGCAAAGGATGCACATTTTATGTAAAGTAATGATTTTGATGCAAATGATGCATTTTTATGCATGAAAATGAATTTTAGGTGCAAAGGATGCACCTTTAATGTAAAGACATGATTTTTATATATGCAAAGGATACATTTTTATGGTAAAAAAGAGATTTTTAGGTGCAAAGGATGCACCTTTAATGCAAAGATCACATTTTTATGAGCAAAGGATGCAATGGCAATGCAAATGATGCAAAGGGAGGGGGAAAATGATTTAAAGATATGATCTTTATCACAAAATATGCCAAGTCCCAAACAATATATAGCAATATATGAGTACAAGGAGCAAGTATATCACATAAAGCAAGTATAATGCAAGATAAGGGGGTGAGAGGTTACCAATGGTGGTGACCTCTTCTTCTTTGGAGTTTTCCTAGCAGAGGGACCAACTCTTGGAGGCTTCAAGGAGGAGGGAGGTGGCTCTTGGTGCTTCTCAGCTTCCTGAATTTCATAGGGATATTTTTATAGAGTTTTGATGCTAGAAATTGGTATATCAAAATGGGTAGAGGAGGGCTCTATTTATAGGCATTCTGGATAGAGCTAATGAAGCCGTGCGGCTAGGAGTTCCCTCCTAATGCAGCCGTGCGGCATTATCCTGTATGACTCAGCATTTTTCTAGAATCATGCAAGGTGGCACTTCTAGAAGGGTTTCCATATTAAGGAAAATGTGTTTTTTTAATTTAAAGCAGTCCCTTCATCCCTCGGAAGGTTCGGAACAGTTCCCAAATTGCTCCCGGACTTTAGGAAAGTCCGGAGAATTGCCGAGAAACTTAACCGGAAGGCATGAGCCAGATTTGGGTACTTACAGTAACGACCCCGAATTTCCAGAACAATAATAATACTTAATTGATAATAAAATAACCTCCAACGGCTACTAAAACCATAATTCAAACACTAACCACAATTTGAATATAACTTAAATGCGGATAACGGTAAAATTTCAACGGCTAGTACAATCCACTAGCTCAACAAAATCTTTAAAGTCTTACAATCTCTCAAATAACTGAATTAACTGACTAAAGAGTCTAAATTGAAATAAGCTAAAACGATCCTTGAACTCCTTATGAAGTGCTCCCGAACCGTTTCACATTCTTCCTATATGAAATCTGGAAGAAAAGAAGATGAAAGGGTGAGCGAAAAATGCCCAGTAAGTTCATATACAACCCCTCCGGTTACTAAGGAGGAGTTGATATTAGGTGGTTAGAAATTTATTTGGATGAACGAATGATTTAATTGTCGGCTAATTCGACCTTCTTTATGATGTTTTTGCTTTGGATTTGGTGGTTCTAATGTTGGAACATAAATGATCCATTAAATCCTAAGCCGACTCACAACTAGATTAAGTAAGAGAAGAAGAAGACGGAAGCGTGTACCTGAGGAATCCATTTCTTGAATAAAGGAGAGAGGAGGGAGATAGTCTTCTAAATGATAGTTCCCACACTTTATTCTTCTTTGATGAATGAAGAGAAGATTTGTGACTGAATTTTGGTGAATGTAAAGTGTCTCCAATGGCTGATGGATAGCCTATATATAGATAGAGAAGGGGCACTTCATTTAGGGACTACACCCTTTCATAAAGTTGGTGGTGTGAAGTTACCATTATGCCCATCATTTAATGGTACTTACACCTAATGGGATTCTACATATTTTGTCTATACTTTAACATTATTAAATGATTATAACACATGAATTAAATAATACATATTAATTAATCCATGTTCTAACAATCTCCCACTTGGATTAATATTTAATATGTATCTTTTACTAAATAAATTCCTTAAATCATTTATAATATGAATGACAACCCTTATGTGCACTTTTATTGTCATCCAATTCAATCTCGTCCATTAGTCTTATAAGTATAGGGACTAAAGGGGCAGTCGTTGTAATTAATTCGCAACTAAACCCACATTAATCACATATATATATTTAACTAAATGACATAGATTAATTATAGATATGTAGCATGGAATATTTAATGAATATATATAAGAACGCATATATATATTCTCCAACTAGTCCTATTTAACCAAATGAGATCAATATAAATAAAAACAACACAAGAAAATAGAAAACAACACAAACTCCAACTGATTTAAGCATTATCAAAAGTTATTACACCCATATGAGCAACATGCTCATGAAATACTAAAGGAGATAATGCCTTTGTAAACGGATCCGCCAACATGGAATTTGTCCCTATAAGTTGTATATCTATTTGTTCATTTTGTACTCTTTCTCTTACAACAAGAAACTTAATATCTATATGCTTAGATTTAGATGAACTTTTGTTAAATTTTAAAACCAAGATTCATTTCAAAACCAAGATTCATTTCAAAGCCAAAAATATAAATCTACTTCCACTGAACTTATGGTACACACAATCTTCACCAAGATTCATTTCAAAACCAAATGAAAGAATAACTTGGTTAAATTTTAAGTACCATTGACGAGATGCTTGCTTAAGCCCATAAATGGATTTCTTAAGTTTACAAACTAGTTGACTAGTTTGATCCGAATCAGTCACCATTTCTGGTTTCTTCATATAGATAGTTTCCTCAATGTTGCCATTGAGAAAAGATGTCTTTACATCCAGTTGATGAAGCTCAAGATCAAAATGTGCTACTAATGCCATAATGATCCTAAAAGCATTTTTAGAGGATACCGGTGAAAATGTTTCTTTGTAATCAATACCTTCTTTTTTAGTAAATCATTTAGCGACAAGACGAGTCTTATGTCTTTCCACATTACCTTGTGAATCCTTTTTGGTCTTAAAGACCCATTTACACCCAATGGGTTTCACATTCTTAGGTAATGGGACAAGATCCCAAACGTCATTATCTTTCATGAATTTTAACTCTTCATTTATGGCATCAATCCACTTATGAGAATTTGGACTTCTAATGGCTTCATGGAAGGTGATTGGTTCATCTCCCACTAAACCTAATGGTTCCTCATTCTCGGCAAGATATACATCATAATAATCCAGAATAGCACTCATTCTTGCTCTATTAGATCTCCTTAAGGGCACCAGTTCATCTTGATTTTGAGGGTGTTGAATTTTCTCATCAACATTTTCATGTTGTTCATTAATAGGAGAATTAACGTTATTTTGAATTATATGTTCTTGTCGAATTTCAGGCACAAGTGCTTGATTTTCGATAGAAACTATAGGAAGAGGTATATAAACGGATTCCTCATCTAACTCTTCAAATTCAAAATTAATATTCAAATTTTCCCCTCTAAATTCAACATCCTCAAAAAACCTAGCATTTCTCGTCTCAAAAAATGTTCTAGTTTTTGGGTCATAGAATTTATATCCCCTAGATCTCTCAGCATACCCTACAAAATAGCTACTTAAAGTTTTAGGGTCCAGTTTGCCCTCATTAGGCCTATAAGGCCTAGCTTCTGCTGGACACCCCCATACATGAAGATGATTTAAGGACGGTTTCTTATTCGTCCATAACTCATAAGGGGTTTTGTCGGTAGCTTTTGAAGGAGCTCTATTAAGTATGTAAGTTGCGGTTTTTAATGCATTGCCCCATAATGAGTGAGGTAAAGAAGTACAAGAAATCATACTTCTAACCATATCTTTAAGGGTTCTATTACGTCTCTCGGCTACACCATTCATATTGGGTTTCCCCGGCATGGTGTAGTGAGGGACAATCCCACACTCTTCTAAAAAGTGAGCAAAAGGACCCGGACGTTGTTCTCCCGAACCGTCATTCCGTCCGTAGTATTCACCACCACGATCGGATCTAACGTTCTTAATAGTCTTTCCAAGTTAATTTTCAACTTCGGCTTTAAAAGACTTGAAAACGTCCAAAGATTGAGATTTTTCATGAAGCAAATAAATGTATCCATAACGAAAGAAATCGTCTATGAACGTGATGAAATATGTTTAACCGTTCCACGAAGGGGTAGTGAATGGTCCACATATATCCGTATGAATAAGTTCTAAGACGTTTGAGGCTCTCAAGGATTCTGTGCCTTTAGTGTTTGTAAATTTTCCTTTAAGGCATTCAATACAAAAGTTATCTTCCGGAGTATCAAGTTTGTGTAATATTTCCTCGGACACAAGGTTGTCAATTCTCCTTTTAGAGATATGACCCAAACGCCTCTGCCACAAGGTATAAGAATTTTTACTTGAAAACTTTCGTTTTGTGCCTCAAGAATTAGTTTCATTATTATGGGACTCATTTATTGAATTAACTGTGTCAAGCAAGTATAGATTATCAACATAAGATAAAGTACTAGTACCAAAGAGTTTTGAATTGAAATATAAATCACATTTATTATTACCAAAGAGACAGGAATATCCTTCCCGATCTAAGGCAGTAATTGAAACCAAATTCCATCTAAAAGACGGTATAATAAATGTATTATTCAAAATCAAATAAAATCCAGTACTTAAACATAATCTAAAGGTCCCTATGCCTTCAACTTCTACCGACTTTCCAGCTCCCATGTAGATATATCTTTCCTTTTTATTGGGTGTTCGGTAATTCAGGAAACCCTGCATACATGAACTTAAGTGAGTAGTTGCACCAGAATCTAACCACCATGTATACGAAGGAATCGAAACTAAATTTGCCTCAGTACAAACGAGGCCAAAAGACATACCTTTCTTAATTCGCTATTGGCGATACTTAGAACAGTCATTCTTCATGTGCGTAAGGTCCTTCCAAAAGAAGCATTTCTTCACCTTTTGATCATTGAATGACCCCTTAGGCTTCTTTGTTGCAACCGCAATCTCCTTCCCTTTTCTCTTTGTCCCACGAGAATAGGTAGATGCAAAATTGGCACTTTCGGGTTTCATATGTTTCAATCTATCTTCTTCCTCCGTCACATGTGAAATTAATTCATTAATATTCTACTTGTCCTTTTGACAATTATAGGTCATTTCGAAATGACCAAATTGAGAAGGGAGAGAAATTAAAGCCAAATGCACAAGCAAGTCTTCCGATAAGTCCAACTTGAGTGCTTTTAATTTCGTTGATAAGTGAAACATTTCCATTATGTATTTCCTTAAGTTTCCGGTACCCTTATACCTCATGGAAACAAGCTTTCTTAAGGTAGCACTTGTTTCCGATTTCTCGCTTTTTGCAAAGCGTTCCTCTAAGGCATCCAGGAAATCTTTAGCACCAACATCCTCGGAGACACTATTCAAAAAAGTCTCCGGGACTGCATTTTGCATGATACTTAGGCTCACGCGATTAGAACGGTTCCACCTCTCTAGACTTAAGCGTTATTCCGCAGTGCTTTTGTCGGAAAGAGGGGCGGGACTTGGTTCTCTTAATGCGAGATCAAGGTCCATATAGCCTAAGATCATTGTTAGTTTCTTTTTCCAAGTTTTAAAATTAGTCCCAGTAAGCAAAGGTATATTGTTTATAACAGTAGTTACGGATGAAGCATTAATCAAATCTGAAGGAAAAGAGCAAGATGAAACACAAAACATATATAAGAATCTACACAATGATTAATTATATCAAATGAATTCCATCAAAATAAAAAGATAATCAATATGACATCAAGACTAATCTTTGGATTGCGAATTGACTCACAATTTGATTCATCTTAGGGTGAACAAATAATCTAAACAATACATTTTAAATACTCGCCTTCCTTTGGGCCGGTTCAAGTATAAAAAATGTCCTAAAGTTTAAGATACTTGTTACCCGGCAATAAAGAATACAAATAATTCATTTTAAACACCCGCCTTCCTTTGGGATGGTACAAAGTATTTAAAATAACTAAAAAAAAATTTATTCAATTATTACCCTATGAATGCAAATATTTAGTCAACAACAAGGTCTCCTTTGGAAAACAAGCATGTTATCACATATCAACATTTACATTCATCTTTTAACAAGTTTGAATTTAATCAACAAAATCACTTTGGCGATGATGTTAATTTTGTCCAAAATGTTAAGGATATAATTAATCGGAAACATAAGGCCTTAAGGTAATTTATGAAATTTAAAGGGTAAAGAAACAAGTGAAATATTACAAAATTCTGGGCAAAATTGACCCCTGAAAGCTCTCTGGACGACTCGTCCCTTAGGGGACGACTCGTCCCTTAGAGGACGACTCGTTCCTGTAAGGGGGACGACTGTATCAGAGACTCCCTTTTCTGGAAAATCAAGGTGGACGACTCGTGCTATAGGGGACGACTCGTCCCTTTAAGGGGAACGACTTCATCAGAGAGGTCCCATTTCTAGAAAATTGACGGGGACGACTCGTCCCCCACGGGACGAGTCGTGCCTATTGCCCAGATTGACGAACAGTCACCATTTTAACACCCTTTTATGAACAAGTTTGATCCAAATTTCCATACTCAATGCATTATAAAATGCTGGCTATGTAAATGGGATAATTTTGTACTTCAATTAACATGATTTAAACAAGTAGACCTAGATTTACACACTCCAAATATTACACAATGTTGGCTGTGTAAATGGGGTAATCTTGTATGAACCATTGTGTCTCTAAAGTTTGATTTTACCATTATTTTCAGAAATTGAATGAAGTTATGAACATAATACTCTTAGACAAGATGAGTATCATGTACAAGAACAAAATAAATGAAATCACACAAGGATATAAACATGAAACAAAATTAAAGCATAAGGCTTTTACAAGAAACTCAATCTCAATCTAGTATATGAGCAGGCTCTAATACCAATTGTTGGAACATAAATGATCCATTAAACCCCAAGCCGACTCATAACTAGATTAAGTAAGAGAAGAAGAAGAAGAAGATGGAAGCGTGTACCTGAGGAATCCATTGTGTGTTCTTGATCTTGTTCTTGAATAAAGGAGAGTGTAGGGAGATAGTCTTCTAAATGATAGTGCCCACACTTTATTCTTCTTTGATGAATGAAGAGAAGATTTGTGACTGAATTTTGGTGAATGTAAAGTGTCTCCAATGGCTGATGGATAGCCTATATATAGATAGAGAAGGGGCACTTCATTTAGGGACTACACCCTTTCATAAAGTTGGTGGTGTGAAGTTACCATTATGCCCATCATTTAATGGTACTTACACCTAATGGGATTCTACATATTTTGTCTATACTTTAACATTATTTGTGATGACAGCTGCTGACATTTGGGAGCGTCCTCTCCCAAGGAGTGGGAGCATCCGCTCCCAATAGGCCAAATTTCGTTCCAAGTCTCTGGAATTGGGGGAGCGTCAGCAATAATAAGATCGTCAACATACACAAGCACGTTCATCTAAATCGTTCCTTTCGTGAAGGTAAACAGATAATAGTCGGAGTAGGATTGGAGAAAACCATAAGTCTTCAAAGAAGCCAGTAACTTGGCAAACCAACATCGAGGAGCCTGCTTCAGGCCATAAAGGGTTTGTGAAGACGACACACTGTGTTGGGATTCGGTGCTTCAAAACCCGGAGGGAGTTTCATATAAACTTTCTCTGCTAGATCTCCATGCAGGAAGGCATTGTGAACATCCATCTGATGTAATTCCCAATTCTTGGAAGCAGCAATAGCAAGAAAAGCCCGAACGGTGACCATTTTAGCCACAGGAGCAAAGGTTTCTGTATAGTCAACACCTTCCTTCTGATGATTGCCACGGACGACTAACCGGGACTTGAGCCGTTCAACAACTCCATCAGAATTATATTTGATCTTATAGACCCATTGACATCCCAGAGCGCGTTTTCCAGAGGGCAGGGAGACCATAGACCATGTGCCATTATCATCTAAGGCACGAATTTCCTCTTGCATTGACTTTTTCCAACCATCATGAGACATGGCCTCGCGAAAGGATGTCGGCTCTTTAGCCACTGTAATAGCTGCAAGAAAGGTGCGATATTTTGCAGAAAAACGATCATAGTTTATATAGTGAGATATAGGATAAGGAGTACCTAAGGAACTGATTGGAAGTGGAGAGGCAGGGGATGGACTCGAAGAAGAAGCAGTTGAATGAACGCTCGCCGAAAAAAGGGATTTGTCGTATTGTCATTTCCCCCTTTTTTTGAAAAGAGTTTTTTTATTTGTTTTTGAAAATGATACGACAAGTTTTTTGAAAACTTCAGTTTTGGGAGTCGCCACGCCGTTTTTAGAGGAAAACATTGAAAAACCTATTTTAAGAGATTTTGAGTCCGGGAGTCTGGTTACGTGTTTGGGAAGACTAGAGAGTTCACCCAACACGCCTCTTTCGAGACTTTCAATCAACATTGGACGATTTTTGGACATTCAAAGTGTGTGTACAATATGTGTCGATGTGTAAAAAATGCAAATTTGACATTTTCATTGATAATATGGAAGCTGAGTACAACTTGTGAGCCATGACAGGGGGCCACACCCTTTTACATATTGTGATTATCATATCAAGGCAGAAGGCAAGACAATCTGCCCAGAGACTTCCCATGTCGTCCGACACAGGACCTCCTAGGCAGAGGGTGTCGCACGACATGATGTCTCTTGGTCAGATTGTCTTATTAAAAAGACTAAGCAGTTTCTGGGAATGAAATGACATTTATTTAACTCAGTAAAGACACTATTTGAAGGTCTAAAACTCAGTTTGGGATTGACGGGAGTGAACAAAGTCACGATAGACTTTGAATGATACGGATGTCATGCGACATGGAACATTTAAAGTTATCCATGTCATGTGACAATCTGCCTCCAATAAATCGCACCCAAACGGATCATAGGCACTCAAATAGTGGCTTGTGAGCCACAAAAATGCTTAGGAAAGCTCTGAGTTGCGAAGGGAAGAAACTGGACAGATCTGAAGTACAAGAATGGCTTTACAGCCTTCTGGGATCTCTATGTCGTATGACACAGGATCTCCATGGAGTCCCCTGTCGCACGACATAGATAGGCCATTTATGTGCCCTTCAGTCTGTTTGTTTCCCCTTTGTTCCTCAAGGCAAACCAAGCACATTTAACAACTGTAAACAGTAATATAATACTAATATATGAGTATTATGGGAGGATCACATGGCTTTAGTGGCCAAATGTGATAAATCACATGTTTTTGGCCACTTTGAAGTAGCCATCACCTCCTAACTCCATGCTAATGCATAAAGATTGAATCTTTATTGATCCCAAGATGATCAAATGTACAGATCTGAGGTGGGGAGAAGTGAATATTGAAGATTCACTTCTCCGCCACCTTTATCATGCAAAAATCCCAATTTCTACATAATATGAAGGCAAGTAAGCATGCAATGTGTTTAAAGACTTTATTTAAAGAGGGAGAAGAGTTTAGTGGCTACCTATTGTAGTCCACAAGGTGAGATCACCAATAGTATGGTGTCTACCCCTTCTACACACCAACAAAGGGAGCTACTTGGGATCTTGGCCTTGAAGTGTGTGTGTGTGTGTGAGGAGGGAGGTGAGTGTGTGTGTGTGTGAGAGAGAGAGGGAGACTCTATTTGGACAGAGTTTCCCTTATATTACTGTATCCTCCCCCAATATTCACTCCAAGTCCCTTAAAATGATCAGCCATGCCTTGTATTTATAGGTAGGCTGATGGGGCGTCTTATGTCGCACGACAAGGGCAGTTAAACCGCCTTAGTGACTTCCATGTCGGACGACAGCGTACATATTTTGTCCATGTTGGGCCGAATGCTCGAGCCCAATGGATCGATGGGTTTGTTGGGATTTTTGGACCTTTATTTACTTCTTTAGCAATTATGTAAGCCCAAAATTTAATTAAAGTGGATCCAAATTATGGGTTCGGATCGGGGTACTCACAGAGCCCCTCGGCGACGTCACTTCCACGGGAAGTGGGGTCGTCGACACAATGAGAATCCCGAGCCGAACACGAACGGCGGGGAAAGAGGTGACCAAGATGGTCAAGTGGCTGGACCTCTTTATGAAGAGGATTCCTACGTATCCCGTGGGGGAATCAAGCCGAATCGTAGTTCGTTGAAGATGGGGTGCCGATGAAAGGCTACGGTTTTTTTGTACCCGAGATTGACTGTTCCAAGGGGAGTCACCCCGAAAAATGTGACTTTCTTCTTTGGGAGTCACCCGCGAAATATGACTATTTTTTCTTTGGGAAGTCACCCCGCAAACTTGACTGTTTTTGGTGGGGAGTCATCCCGAGGATGGGCGTTTGTACCCTGATATTGACTGTTCCAAAGGGAGTCACCCCAAAGATTTGACTTTTTTCTTTGGGAGTCACTCGCGAATTTGACTGTTTTTGGTGGGGGGTCACCCCGAAGATGGGCGTTTGTACCCTGATGTTGACTGTTCCAAGGGGAGTCACCCCGAAGATTTGACTTTTTTCTTTGGGAGTCACCCGCGAATTCGACTGTTTTTGGTGGGGAGTCACCCGCGAATTTGACTTTTTCCTTTGGGAGTCACCCGCGAACTTGACTGTTTTTGGTGGGGAGTCACCCCGATGATTTGACTTTTTTCTTTGGGAGTCACCCGCTAATTTGACTTTTTCTTTGGGAGTCACCCGCGAATGACTTTTTTCTTTGGGAGTCACCCGCGATTACGACTTTTTTCTTTGGGAGTCACCCGCGAATATGACTTTTTTCTTTGGGAGTCACCCGCGAATTTGACTATTTCGATGGGGAGTCATCCCGAATATTTGTACTGAGCGGGAAATCTGTGCGGTCTTTCCGGACCGGGTAGTTTATGGCCATTCCGGGCCAATTTCTGTGTTTGGAAACTGTACGGTTTTCCGGACCGGGTAGTTTATGGCCATTCCAGGCCTTTTCCTGTGATGTCCAAGAGAGGTGGGCATTTGAACCCAAATGAATTGGTGAATTTTGATGATGGGCAGCCAAGATAGGCTGACAGAATTTAATCAGGGGCAAAAGGGGAAAATCACCCTTCTGGACCATGGATGTCGTACGACATGGGGAGGTTCCCAGGCAGTTTTAATTAAAACCACAGGTCGTAAGACAGATCTTAAAAACACCCTCCATTGCCGCCGAGAACAGAGAGAAAGAGGGAGAGAGAACTTCGAAATTTCTTCCCTCAATTTGATTTAAATCAAAGATTTTGACAATGCCTCCGCGAGCCGAATCGAGAAGGAATGTGCAGCAAGTATTGTTCGAGAGACGGAGGCTTGTGGATCGGAACAAGCGGAAGAGATTCCCCGAGGGACACGGGCTTTACCCGGGTCTCGACTTTCATACTTCTACGATGGAGCAGAAGGGGGTAAGCTTTCTAAAAGATTAACCCTTTTTGAAATTTGATTTCTAGGGTTTGAGATTGAAATTGGGGAAAATTGCACCCAAATAGGAATTGCATGCTTGGCATGAAGTGCACTATTTTGAAAGAATTTTGTTTTTTCTTCTTTTTGAAAGGATTTGGTGATGCACATGAATGAATGCACATATTGAATGCACATATTGTGATGAGTATGGTTTTTGATACCTGTGTTGTGCTTACCTGCAGACTTTGCGGACCAAGGGGTCCCCTGAGGCTATCGCGACCATTTGGGGTCTCCTTCCGGGCTCTTCTGATTTGCCGGACAGTCCTAAGGGACTGGTCTTTGCTGCTGGCCTTGGACCATTCTTCACAGCTGTTGGAGATTTTGGAGACACAGCCAGGAGCGTGGAGCTTTGGAAGGGGAGGTGCAGCTCCCAGCCTGGTGACGTTGTGCCTCCGAAGAAGAGGCCTAGGCCAGATTTGGCTCCTTCTGGATCACAGGTGGGCGGGTCTAGTTCGCAGCCCCAGCCTGAGGGTGATGATGGCGAGGATGATCCCTACCAGCCCCCTTATTCTGTCGTGCCTGAGTGGCATGGGTACTATGCCGAGCCCCAGCCTTGGGCCCAGTACGAGGACGATGATTCTGACGGCGAGATCCATGAGGTGCCGGAGGGTGGCGATGACGGCCAGGAGCAGAGCAGCTCCGAGGAGGAGGTGGGCAGCGTCCAGGATGACGACAGCTCCGAGGAGGGCGAGGAGGACGATTCCGAGTAGGAGTGACCAGCTGTGATCCTCTTTTGCCATGCTTTGACTCTTTTTAGGGATAGAGGAGAATACATGTGCTATTTTTTGTTCTTTTGGATTGTAAAACAAATATTTTATTGCTTTTGCGCTTTGACAAGTACAATATGCATTTTTGAGCTTATATGCATGAGTTCGTCCCAAGAAAGGCACAAAATGGTGGCTTTTGGGTGTGATTGGGTGTTTTTGCGGTTTTTGTACGCATTGGGTGACACATATGTGTTTGTGGGTGTGTCGGATGTCCCGAATCCTCTCCCGTGGGCTTTATGAGCGAGGGGGAGTGTTTAGGTATGTTTTTGTGGTGTTTTGGACAGGTTTGGGTGGTTTTTTGAGCAAGCGTTGGGTCGCTTGGGACTGCTGCAGTTGCTGCTGCTGGTTTTCCTGATGGACCTCTCCATGTCGTCCGACACATGACTTCATGGAGACTTTATGTCGCACGACAAAGAGAGTCCTGGGAACAGTTTTCTTGATCAGCAAGCCCCAGCACTTTATAAAAGGCAGACTCGTAAACCACTGATTCCAGCAGTTGCAGTAGGTGTCAAACTTGCCTTCCACCTCAAAATTAGCTCCAAGATTTGATCTTTGGCCCAAAATGGAACATTATGACGACAGATCTAAGACCAAAGAGCGTCAATTTCATTCCGATCTTATAAATCTGACCCGCCATCATCGCGATAACAATAGAAGGATCATCGACCAACGATATGGGTTGAGGTGCATCTGGGCATTAAAGGAGTGGGCGGTTGATTGGAACCTTCTCCGGGATGCATCCAGATACTGGGATTGCGGGAGGCATGTCTTTACCCTCTTGTATAATGATCTTACGCCCACCATTGAGGAGTTCCGGGCACTGACTGGAGGAGCTGAGCTTAGAGATGCAGTCTTCCCCCGAGATCCGCGACCTTTGACTGAGCAGCTGGCCGATTTCTTGGGATTTCCCACTGAGCAGGTGACTGATCTGATTCTTGACCTGTCTTTTGTTGACTTGGCTCAGATAGCCCAATTGGCTGTATCGCACCCGGAGTTGTTTGACCTGTCGACAACCATGGACATTTTTATGCTGATCATGATTTCCCTGTACTGCTTCTGTGAGTACGACGGGGTGTGCTCTGGTTTACTGCTGGGAGTCGTTAGACAGATGCGGGGTTCTCGAGGCACCACATTGGCTGATGTTCGACCCGGGCAGGGAGAGAAAGATGTAGTTCCCCTTCTGCTGGCGGAGACTTACCATGGGATGGACCGGCTGTCTAGAGGGTCATTGCATATGGGATGTGGCAGCCCCAGTCTCTTATCGTTGTGGCTCTTTGAGCGATTGAGACTGATCTCCCCATTACCTGTTGGGCAGACTGCAGCACCTTGGGTCACGCAGCAGAGGCGAGTGGCTCCTGAGGCTTCACAGGAAGGTTGGCAGAGGCGACTGGCCAGGTATACTACCACTGATATCCAAGATCTGGGTTCCGGATGGAGGCTCAAGACCATGAGCGGCAAAGGTGGTGATTCTGCTATAGTGAGGTTGCCGGGATTGCATTTCTCGTCATTTAGCATCCCCTTGCTTGTTCAGAGGCAGTATGGATACCCACAGCAGGCTGTTGATGGGTTCAGAGAGCAGATGGCCCGAGATACCGTTCCTCTTGTCATGACTGATATCCAGACTCTCAGGTTCTTTGCCAGGGCTTTTTCAGGAGCAGCTTTTCCCGCTCACACACTGATACAGAAGACCCGGGGGATTACTTATCTCGTCCACGTGTACCTCATCCGGTACAGGAGCGAGATGGGACCACCAAAGACACCATTGAGGCATATTGCAGATGGATCCGAGGAGGAGACCAATCTAGCCTGGAGCTACGCGATGCTGAGGCTCAAGCTGACCCCGACAACGTGACCGATGATCCGGCAGCGGATTTTGAGAGACTCGTGGAGAGGAGAGCCAAAATGAGGGATGACCCTAAAATCATGGCTCGGAGGACAGCTCTGAGAGAGGGGAGAGCTGCCTGTGCGGCGCGAGAGCCGCCGGATTGGTTGACTCACCGACTCGTATTATTCCGCAGTCGGGCGACGGGAGACGAAATTTTTGGGATAGCTAAGCCAAAGACCTCCCGAGGACCGAGGAAGAGGAAGAAGAAGGGTGCTAGTTCAGAGTGGGAACGAGCGACTAGGATTAGGTGACTTATCCTTGTATCCCTTGTTTGCCGACATACGTACAATTTAGATGTACCTTTTAAAAGATATTATTTTGCTAATGTTAATGAGCCGACAGTAAACCGTGCTTGAACTCATCAATGAATGTATTCATGTGATGAAAGTTGAAATTACTTCATAGCTTAATCAAGACACATTTTGGTAATCACAAATACAACTGTTGACAGGATTTGGTGATTTTTATGATTTTTAGACCGAACCGCGAACGGCTGCCTACGTTCCCCTTTTACAAAATGGACTAAGGGGCTCAGGTCTCCGTAGTTCGACCCAATTAACTTTTGTGTTTAAGAAAGGGATAGACAGAAGGGGAACAAATGGTGCAACCCTGTTTTTTACCTAGACCGCCCGTTTTTAGGGTTTTCACCTAGTTGGGTATATTCTTTTAGCACCGAGCGCGCCTTTGTTTTGCACGGACCGCCTTTTGAGAGGTTTTCGATCGTCTAGGTACATTATTTTCGCACTTCTTTTCTTTTTTTCTTTTTTATTTTTCCTCTTTTTTTTTTTAGAGGGGGAGACTTGATTCAGACGTAATAGCGGCGTAATTTGTCGCCGTTCACCGGGTGCATGAAGGGATTACCATCCAAATCTGTCAACTTCATTGCTCCGCCAGAGAAGATCTCTTTTACCAGATACGGGCCTACCCAGATCGGAGCCCACTTGCCCAAAGGACTGGACTGATTCGGCGGTTTTTCTTTTAGGACCAAATCACCCACTTTTATGTCGCGGGGATGTACCTTCTTGTCAAAGGCCCTAGCCATGCGCTTCTGATAAGCCCGGATGTGCTCCATTGCTTTAAGCCTTCGCTCGTCTAGGAGAGCTAACTCGTCATGCCGACTCTGAAGCCATTCTATTTCGTTGACCTCATTTTCAAGCAGAACCCGAAGGGAAGGTATCTCTAACTCAATGGGTAGAACGGCATCCATCCCATATGTCAAAGCGAATGGGGTTTCACCGGTGGCAGTTCTTACTGACGTACGGTAGCCCCAAAGTGCCAAGTGAAGCTTCTCAGGCCAATCCCGGCTCCTTTCAGCCATTTTCCGGATGATCCTTTCTAGATTCTTGTTTGCGGCCTCGACAGCACCATTGGTTTGAGGGCGATAAGGGGAGGACTTGTGTCGCTTAATTCTGAATTCTGCGAGCAGTTTGTCGGTGTGTCCCTCGAAGTGTGACCCGTTATCTGAGATAATCTCATTTGGAACTCCATATCGGCACAGGATGTTTTCTTTTATGAAACGGGCCACCTTTTTAGAGTTGAGGATTTTGTAGGACGCTGCTTCAACCCACTTGGTGAAGTAATCCACAGCGACCAACACGAACTCGTGCCCGTTACTGCCGGCGGGAGTTATCTTCCCAATAACGTCGATTCCCCAGGTTGCGAATGGCCAAGGAGTGCTCATGCAGTAGAGATCATGAGGAGGTATATGGTTGAGATTGGAGAACCGTTGACACTTATCGCAGGTTCGCACAAACTGAATGCAGTCAGTTTCCATGGAGATCCAATAATAACCCATCCTGAGTATGCTGAACATCAAGGCTCGGGCGTTCATATGTGGTCCACACGCGCCACCATGGACTTCTTCCATGACCTTTCTGGCTTTAGACTTGCTGATGCAGAGTAGAAGTGGGCCTCGGTGCCTTTTCTTCCATAAGTCATCTCCCAGAATAACGTACTGTGCAGACAACCTTTTTAAAGCCTGTAAACTTTTGGCGCGGAGACCTTCTTTTAGCCTTCCATCCTTTTCCGTTGGAAACGAAGCTTCGCCGTGCTTAAGGTACTGAAAGATCTGACTGTACCACAAGTCATCGACCTTTTCTAGCTCGATCTGGCAACAGTAGGCGGGGTTCTCGCGCCTCCCAACCCTGAATGGTTTTACTGATTTTCCCTCTGGGATTTCCACCAGAGAGGCCAAAGTGGCCAGGGCATCCGCGAACCTGTTCTTGTCCCGGGGTAGGTAGTGGAACGTGACCTCCTTGAATTGGTCGATCAGATCCTCCATGTAGGCATAGTACATTTGCAAGTACTGGTCCACGGTTCTCCACTTATTGGATACCTGATTGATGATTAGCTGAGAGTCTCCGTACACCTCCAGCTTTTCGACATTTCGTTCTAGAGCTGCCTCGAGGCCGGCTATACAAGCTTCGTATTCCGCGGCGTTGTTAGTAGCCGGGAAATTCAACTTGATAGCGATGGGGGTGTGCACATCCTTTGGATCAACCAACACCATGCCGATACCATTGCCCCTTTTGTTGGCGGCACCGTCGAAGAACAGCGCACAGTGCCCTCCTCTATCACGAAGATTCCATCGTCTGGAAACTGGGGTTCGAACTCGGGTGCTTCTGAGCTTGGGAAATCTGCCAGATGATCCGACAGAGCTTGGCCTTTGATTGCCTTGCGGGTTACGAACTTGATATCAAATTCGGCTAGGAAGAATGACCATTTCGCAAGCCTTGATGACAGAGAAGACTTTCCGAACAGGCACTTGATGGGATCCATCTTTGACACTAGGTGTACTGTATGTGCCAGGAGGTAGTGTCTCAATTTGCTGACCACCCATACCAAAGCTGCACAGGTTTTTTCTAGAGCTGAGTAGTTTAACTCGCTGCCCTGAAGCTTCCGGCTGATGAAGTATATGGCATTTTCCACCTTTGAATCCGGCTTTTCTTGTGCGAGCATGGCTCCAACAGCCGTATCTGTAACTGTTAAGTATAGCAACAAAGGCTTGTCCTTATGCGGAGGACACAAGATTGGGGGATGGACCAAGTAGGCCTTGATTGTCTCGAAGGCGGTTTGACACTGTTCGTTCCACTCAACCTCCTGATTCTTTCTGAGCAGCTTGAAGATCGGCTCACAGATAGAGGTTAGCTGATGGATGAATCGGCTAATGTATTGGAGACGGCCCATGAAAGCCTTCACCTCCGTGACGGTCGTCGGGGGCTTCATCTCCATGATGGCTTTGATCTTTCTTGGATCGGCTTCAATCCCTCGCTCTGTGACCATGTATCCCAGAACCTTTCCTCGGACTACGCCAAAGGTGCATTTTGCTGGGTTCAACCTCATTTCATGCTCCCGCAGCCGGTTGAAGAACTTCCTTAGGTCGATCAAGTCTTTGTCCATCTGATCCCTTGGAATGAATAATCATGTCATCAACATAGACTTCGATCTCCTTGTGGATCATGTCATGGAAAAGTGCAGTGACTGCTCGCTGGTAAGTGGCACCGGCATTCTTCAGGCCGAAGGGCATAACCGTATAGCAGAAGGTTCCCCAAGGACTGGTGAAGGAAGTCTTTTCCTGATCTTCTTCGGCAACTTTAATCTGATTGTAACCCGCAAAACCATCCACGAATGATTTGACTTCGTAGCTGGCGGTAGTGTCTACCAGCAGATCGATATTGGGCAAGGGAAAGTCGTCCTTCGGGCTAGCTTTGTTTAGGTCTCTGAAGTCCACGCACACCCTGACCTTGCCATTCGACTTGGTAACTGTTACTATGTTGGCCAACCACTTGGGGTATTCGACCACTCTGATGAAACCCACTCTGAGCAGCTTCTCTATCTCCTCTTTGACTTGGAGGGACCATTCTGGCTTGATCCGGCGAAGTTTCTGCTTGACTGGCCTGGCATCTGGGTCCAGGGGGATTCTGTAACGACCCCAACCCTAGGCACTAATTTTAAATATTATATTATATGCTTCAAATATTTATGTTAACTTATGTGTTCAATTATGTCTTTAAAATTCTTAATTTAAGATAATTTGGGTGAGAAGTAAATTTAGAATCTTTTATGAATTTATTAGACATTAAATAAGAACCTTGAAGAAATAATAAAAATGAAAATAGGATAAATAGTGCAAGGAGGTTAATTGAGTAGGATGAATTATTTGAGTAAAGGTTAGTTTAAATTTTAAAATGAAAGCCTTAGTTTAATTGTTGTGGGAGGGGGGCCAAATTGTTTTACCTTCTCCTAGGCTTGACAAGTGCCTCCCCCATACTCCCTCCTTGACCGGCCCCTCCCCTCTCCATCATCCTCCTCTTACTCTCCTTCTCCCTCCTTCATTCATTCTTACTTCCCTAGAGAAACTAAGAAACCTCCATGGAAGCTCCCTTCTTCCAAGCTTGAGTCCAAGACATTTCTTCACCAAAAATCAAGTCTAAGAGCACCATTGAAGTTGGATCACCTAGAGGAAGCCATCAAGTTAGAAAGATCAATCTTTCCTTATAAAATCCAAAGGTGAGTTGTTATGACCTCCTTTCATTTATGTGCTCATGAACTATCTATTGTTGTTCTTGGTGTTGTGATTGTTGTTATATGTTTTGGAAATCTTCTTGGAGTTAGAAAATGGAGTAATGACTTAAAAAGATGTTGTGGTTCATGGGAGTTGATTAAGATTTAAGGGAATGGGTGGAATTTGTAGTGATAATCCATCTAGGGTTACTTGGGTTTGGGTTTACATGTTTATATGGGACTTGGTAAGATTGAAGTATTCTTTGGTGCTCTTGACTTAAGCTTAGTTAGAAGAATGGAAACCTAGGCTTCAAAGGGGTAAAAATCTGGAAATGGGCTGGTGGAGGCTTGGGCGGTCGCCCATGGGGGCTTGGGCGGCCGCCCATCATGGCAGGAATTCACTTTGGCCTTAAAACTCACTTGGGCGGTCGCCCAGTGGTGACGGTCGCCCATAGTGGCAGAACCATAATTACCTTTGAAGTCCACTTGGGCGGTCGCCCAAGTGGTTAGGGCGGTCGCCCATACCCCTGAACCAAACTTTTTCAAATTAAATAAGAATTGTTTAGTAAGTTGTTTGACCTCTTATAAATGGTGACTCCCACCCAATATAAATTAGTAGAACCTAATCAACCCGGATACGAATTGATCCTCTTTAACCTAAGTTAGAGTAGGATACTTTGGCTTGGCCATGACGTCTTATTTGGTCGAAATGGAATTGTGGGAGTAGTTAAATATTGTTCGGAAAGTGGTCCAAACTTGGGAAGTAGGTCTTGCACTTTCATTAAGATTATTCAAGGTTAAGTAATGACTTCGTAGGTTTGGTTTATGGTACTTGGTGACTTTACTTGTTCCCCTATCCTTGGTGATTAGTTAGAAATAGCGTAGAAACCATAAGTTTCACTATTTCGTTAATGGAAGATGAGCATGTATCTCCTTGTGGCATTATTATCCCAATTTGTGGAATCATTGAATTTGGTGTATCCCTTAATATCCTAAGTATGGATTATTTGGCAAGTTGTTGTGTTGTATCCCGGTGTGGATTAATTGGTACATGATTGTATTGTATCCCGGTGTGGATTATGTGGTTATATTGTTACCTTAATTGAGTTCATATGCATTGATGATATTATGCATTGTGTATTATATGAATTGTTGCACTATGGTACTGTTTAGCATGAGTATACATTACCATGTTGTTATATTATTATCCCTTTTTGTGGATTACTTCAAGTGTCTATTATGTGCTTGAACGTGTGTACATTCAGGGGGTATAATGAAATTCAATCAATTACTGATTTGTTCTATAAGTGATTGAAGGTTCATTATACCTGTGACCTTACCCCTCTGTGGCCACAGAGTGGGCGTGCAAGCTTCTGTATTGACCCAAAAGGCTTTACATACTGCTGCGATTGGCGATTAGGGGAATGCTTACGTATTAAGCCTAAAGCTTTACGATTAGCGATATTATTTTGGATGCTCTATTATAGGTATCTTTTCTTATATGGATCTCATGTATGAGTCCTATAAGAGGTGAATGTGCTTGGAGGCAATTCACTAAAGAGTGGAGTTTTACTCCCACGTTGTACGACTTATTGTTGGGACGGGAAATGTAAAATGAGGTAACGTAATGTGTTTACCGTTTTCATAATGTGTTATGTGCTACCATGCTATGTGTTGCACTTTGTTTGGCATCTTCTTTGCATTCATAATAGCTCATTGAGATTTATTCTCACCCCTCTCCCTTCTTGTTTTAGATTCGAGACGGGTGACCCGAACTAGTGAGGCGGGGATATCATTGTGGACTTTTGCTTTTGGGGCTTGTCGGGTTAAGTATAGGAGTTGGTTATTAGGAGTATTTATTTAGTATTCCTCTTTCACAAGTTGTATGGAAAACTCTTTTTGTTAAACAATGTTATTTAGGGTTTTCAATGTAATTGATCATATTACGGTTTATTAAAGTTGTGGTTGGATTTCCTCTAAGTAGAGATATTACCAATTTATTTTCTTTGGAAGTTTGAAAAGTGGTTTTCTTTTAAAGGCAAATAAATGTTTTAAAAATTTAGATGGATTTTCTTAGTTTGAGCTCCTCTAGCGCGGGACACGCGTTAGGTCTCGGGTTGGGGTGCTCACAGTTGGTATCAGAGCTTAGTTTAGAGGTCAAGGGTAGATGTCTAAACTAAGGGGGAATGTGTGGAAATTGACGCCGAGTGTTTAATGCAGGAGTTCGTTCTAATGGCCGGAAGCAAGGATGATCAGCGGAAGGTTCTAGAAATTGAAGAAGATATGAGTAGAGGTGGAATTCAGAATGAAGAGATGATGAAATTATTCAGGATGTTTGTACAGAATATGGAGACTAGAGGATCAGTTCCGAATCAACCCGAGGGATGTCAAAGTGATGGATGGGAAAGGTTTGTGAAGATGAATCCATCGAGTTTTGATGGATATCCGGATCCGTTAAAGGCAGAAAAATGGTTAGAGAAAATGAACAAAATCTTTGAGGTTATGGAGAGTCGCAACGAAGAGAAAGTTAGGTATGCCGTTTTCAAGCTCGAAGGTCCAGCTGATCAGTGGTGGCAGAAGCTGAAGGAAAGTTGGGAGCGGGATCATACGCCCCAGATTTGGGATAATTTCACTCAACAGTTCGAGGATTATTTCATTTTAATGGTTACAAGGGATAGGAAGGAGATTGAATTTTTAGGGCTAAAACAAGGGAACATGACGGTGAATCAGTATTCAGTCCGGTTTGAAGAATTAGCTAGGTGTTGCCCTCATTTGGTATCGCATGAAGTAAGAAGAGTTCTTAGGTTTGTAACAGGTTTGAGGATTGAGTTTAGGGGGAAATTAATGATTGATAGCTTCACCGATTATCAGACAGCCTTAGATAGAGCATATGAGATCGAGAATAGCATTGAGACAAATGGTGGAAGATCGGAAGGTGGGATTAGAAATAAACAAAGGTATCTAGGACAAGGATCCAAAATCACTAGAGGACAACCAAGGACTTCAGCTTCAGGGAATAAGAGAGGGGAATTTGTGGTAGCTTCCTCGTCTAGGCCAATACCCAAACTATATGGGATGATATGTGAGTATTGCAAGAAGAAGGGTCATTCTGAAGACAAGTGTTGGAGTAAGCAAGGGAAATGCTTGAAGTGTGGAGAGATGGGGCATTTTAGGAGGAATTGCCCAAGGTTTCGACAGGAGCGAGCTTCAGGCAGCAGTCAGCAAGGTGGACGACAAAGACGTAGTACCAAGAGAGATAACAATGGGGAACCGAAAGAGAAGGTCTATGGGCAAGTATGTGTTTCGGGTTCAGGAGAGATAGATCCCTCGGGAGGTCACTAGAGGTATATTTCTGTCTCGAAGTTAGGGGTCACATTTTATAGATCTGTTTCATATCATTATGTGTGGCATAGTGTTTTGCTTCTATGTGTCATACATTGTTTGAAAATTTTGTTTTATTGTTAGAGGATTCTGCTTTTATGAGAGAATACCTCGAACCCTCTTTGGTTTACCACGGTGGTGATGTGGTTATGGCTGAGCATGTATTGCCAGTTGAATTGGTATAATTATTAATTTATGATTTTGAGATATACTTGACCTGGAGGGTTAAGTAGTTGTTGTATAATGATAGACTATCACAATAAGTGAGTCTCCTTTTTCCATGACTAGATTGCTTATATTGGTATTTGATATAGGTAAACCTTAATGTGAAATTCTTGTTATATATGAGTATTTAAGGTGAAACATTTGAATTAAGACGTGAAGGGTAATTGGTATATGTTAGACTTGCATAAGAAGTCTTTTCAAAAAAAAAAAAAAAATTATGTGCTAGTTGTGAGTAAATGGTAAATATGCTCCCGTCAGTATATTTCATGTGTTGGTTCTGAGTATGATAAGCAGAATTGTAATCCTTATTTTGATGGCTTTAGGGTAATTAGAAGTGATGATCTCTTTGTTAATTAAAGTTCCGGGAAGATCGTGAAAATAATTTGAGAGTTGGGTTAATAATCTTTGATTAGAAGTCCTGGCATGCAAAGTTTAACTAGTGTGAGTTGACTCGGGAAGTTTCCAAAATTTGGGGTCCTATAGTTTAAGCTTGGAAGTTACTATGGATCTTACGAGGATTGTGTCCGTAATCTTTGAGGTTGGCAAAGTGCTACCAAAGGAATTTTTAAGGAATTCTAGAGAATTATAAAATCGTTGATTTAGATAACTCGGAAGGATACCAATGGTGTAAGATGCAATAAGAATGAGTCATATTGGTAGAAATGGAGAATAAAGTAACTATATATCCTATCCTTACCTTACCTAATGAATGTGGGAATTTTGTGAAATTTTAAGGTGTATTAAAGGAAGATCAGGGTGTAGTGTTATACAAAAAAAAAAAAAAAGGAAAGTGGCAGCGTATGCCTTGAGGAATTCAACTTAGATAAGTGAGAATTTCTTATCCTCTACTCGGGAGTAGCTACACTTGTATTGCGTTATTTAAGTAGGAACCTTATCTTTTTGAAGCTTCCTTTGAGAGTTGTACTGATCCTAAGAGTTGGAGGATTAAGTTAGTCGAAAGGAAGAGATTTGAAGACTACCCAAATTCTTGAGGAATAGGTTATGTTGTGTGACGGATTTCCTTTCCACTTGAGAAGTTTAATTAACCTTAGCGAGTTTGCGTGTAATAGCAGTTATTATTCTAGCATTGAGATAAAACTGTATGAGGCGTAGTTCAGGAAGATATTTCGATCTCCCATTTGTTGGGGTGAAATTAGTGAAGCTAGGCCTAAGGTAATTTAGCGCCAAAGTTTGTTAATCCATTTGAAGTTTTAGAAAATGTTGGTGAGTTGACTTATAGACCGACTTGGGGCAGCTTATAGAGTAATTGAAGTTTTAAATGTAATATCGTAATGTATTGGGTAACATAAGATGTAATACTTTTCATTTAAATATACTTTCTTTGAGGTCGTGAAAATTCGGGTTAGCGATAATGGTATGGTATTCTCGGAGTATTGAGTTGTTATATCACATTATTAATGAAATTAGAATCTTGGAAAGAATCATAGCATTGATGAGACTGATTGGGAATTGAAGTCTTAGAGTATTTAAGTTGTGAAAATGTATAGTAGAATCATGCCTTTGAGAAGTCTAATTGAAAATGTTAAGTTAGAATGTGTGAAAGGTAACCTTTGCTATTTGAACCTTAGGGTAAGTGACAGTCAAATTCGGGACGAATTTTCTTTAAGGGGGAGTGAGTGTAACGACCCCAACCCTAGGCACTAATTTTAAATATTATATTATATGCTTCAAATATTTATGTTAACTTATGTGTTCAATTATGTCTTTAAAATTCTTAATTTAAGATAATTTGGGTGAGAAGTAAATTTAGAATCTTTTATGAATTTATTAGACATTAAATATGAACCTTGAAGAAATAATAAAAATGAAAATAGGATAAATAGTGCAAGGAGGTTAATTGAGTAGGATGAATTATTTGAGTAAAGGTTAGTTTAAATTTTAAAAATGAAAGCCTTAGTTTAATTGTTATGGGAGGGGGGCCAAATTGTTTTACCTTCTCCTAGGCTTGACAAGTGCCTCCCCATACTCCCTCCTTGACCGGCCCCTCCCCTCTCCATCATCCTCCTCTTACTCTCCTTCTCCCTCCTTCATTCATTCTTACTTCCCTAGAGAAACTAAGAAACCTCCATGGAAGCTCCCTTCTTCCAAGCTTGAGTCCAAGACATTTCTTCACCAAAAATCAAGTCTAAGAGCACCATTGAAGTTGGATCACCTAGAGGAAGCCATCAAGTTAGAAAGATCAATCTTTCCTTATAAAATCCAAAGGTGAGTTGTTATGACCTCCTTTCATTTATGTGCTCATGAACTATCTATTGTTGTTCTTGGTGTTGTGATTGTTGTTATATGTTTTGGAAATCTTCTTGGAGTTAGAAAATGGAGTAATGACTTAAAAAGATGTTGTGGTTCATGGGAGTTGATTTAGATTTAAGGGAATGGGTGGAATTTGTAGTGATAATCCATCTAGGGTTACTTGGGTTTGGGTTTACATGTTTATATGGGACTTGGTAAGATTGAAGTATTCTTTGGTGCTCTTGACTTAAGCTTAGTTAGAAGAATGGAAACCTAGGCTTCAAAGGGGTAAAAATGCGGAAATGGGCCGGGCTGGAGGCTTGGGCGGTCGCCCATGGGGGCTTGGGCGGCCGCCCATCATGGCAGGAATTCACTTTGGCCTTAAAACTCACTTGGGTGGTCGCCCAAGTGGTGAGGGCGGTCGCCCATAGTGGCAGAACCATAATTACCTTTGAAGTCCACTTGGGCGGTCGCCCAAGTGGTTAGGGCGGTCGCCCATACCCCTGAACCAAACTTTTTCAAATTAAATAAGAATTGTTTAGTAAGTTGTTTGACCTCTTATAAATGGTGACTCCCACCCAATATAAATTAGTAGAACCTAATCAACCCGGATACGAATTGATCCTCTTTAACCTAAGTTAGAGTAGGATACTTTGGCTTGGCCATGACGTCTTATTTGGTCGAAATGGAATTGTGGGAGTAGTTAAATATTGTTCGGAAAGTGGTCCAAACTTGGGAAGTAGGTCTTGCACTTTCATTAAGATTATTCAAGGTTAAGTAATGACTTCGTAGGTTTGGTTTATGGTACTTGGTGACTTTACTTGTTCCCCTATCCTTGGTGATTAGTTAGAAATAGCGTAGAAACCATAAGTTTCACTATTTCGTTAATGGAAGATGAGCATGTATCTCCTTGTGGCATTATTATCCCAATTTGTGGAATCATTGAATTTGGTGTATCCCTTAATATCCTAAGTATGGATTATTTGGCAATTTGTTGTGTTGTATCCCGGTGTGGATTAATTGGTACATGATTGTATTGTATCCCGGTGTGGATTATGTGGTTATATTGTTACCTTAATTGAGTTCATATGCATTGATGATATTACGCATTGTGTATTATATGAATTGTTGCACTATGGTACTGTTTAGCATGAGTATACATTACCATGTTGTTATATTATTATCCCTTTTTGTGGATTACTTCAAGTGTCTATTATGTGCTTGAACGTGTGTACATTCAGGGGGTATAATGAAATTTAATCAATTACTGATTTGTTCTATAAGTGATTGAAGGTTCATTATACCTGTGACCTTACCCCTCTGTGGCCACAGAGTGGGCGTGCAAGCTTCTGTATTGACCCAAAAGGCTTTACATACTGCTGCGATTGGCGATTAGGGGGAATGCTTTTGTATTAAGCCTAAAGCTTTACAGTTAGCGATATTATTTTGGATACTCTATTATAGGTATCTTTTCTTATATGGATCTCTGGGGTATGAGTCCTATAAGAGGTGAATGTCTTTGGAGGCAATTCACCAAAGAGTGAGTTTTACTCCCACGTTGTACGACTTATTGTTCAGACGGGAAAGGTAAAATGAGGTAACGTAATGTGTTTACCGTTTTCATAATGTGTTATGTGCTACCATGCTATGTGTTGCACTTTGTTTGGCATCTTGCTGCATTCATAATAGCTCATTGAGATTTATTCTCACCCCTCTCCCTTTACTGTTTTAGATTCCGAGACAGGTGACCCGAACCAGTGAGGCCGGGGATATCATTGTGGACTTTTGCTTTTGGGGCTTGTCAGGTTAAGTATAGGAGTTGGTTATTAGGAGTATTTATTTAGTATTCCTCTTTCACAAGTTGTATGGAAAACTCTTTTGTTAAACAATGTTATTTAGGGTTTTCAATGTAATTGATCATATTACGGTTTATTAAAGTTGTGGTTGGATTTCCTCTAAGTAGAGATATTACCAATTTATTTTCTTTGGAAGTTTGAAAAGTGGTTTTCTTTTAAAGGCAAATAAATGTTTTAAAAATTTAGATGGATTTTCTTAGTTTGAGCTCCTCTAGCGCGGGACACGCGTTAGGTCTCGGGTTGGGGTGCTCACAGATTCGGTGCTCAACAGTTGAGGTATCCAACCCGGGCATGTCCTTGTAGGACCAGGCAAATACGTCCACATATTCCTTGAGCAGATCAATGAGGGCTTCCCGTTCTTTCCCGGTGAAGAAACTGCCAATCTGTGTCTCTTTGGGCTCTTCAGTAGTTCCCAGATTCACTGTAGTTAATACCTCATCGGCAGCTTGGGCCCGATTATCGTCTCGGTCAAAAACCTGCTTTATATTATCATTTAAAAAGTTTTCATCTAAAAGGTCTGTGTCCTCTTCAAATGAATCATTATTAACCACTTTTAAGTCATTAAGATTTGTCTTAGTTAACTTATCATTTGTTAAGGTGGCAATTAAGGGATACGCAGAAAGGTCGACCATTTCATTTAATGCAAAAGGGAAGACAGAGTTAACGACACGATGATTATCATCAACTGTGAGAGTATCAGACCTATCTAGAGACTCAAATTCGATAACAAAAGACTCTGAGGACTGACTCAGGATTACAGGGACAGACTTAGACTCAGGCACACCAGGACGAGGGGTCAGCCCAAGCTTTTCCATCATAATCTCCCGGCTGGCGATCGGTCCCTTGAAGGAAGCCCAATTCCGAAGCAGCGTCTCTGAGGTGCTGACGAAGGTGCGTGGATCAATCTCTCTGTCCCCGTCAAACTCGATCACTGATACGTAATCTTTCCCCGTCGAAGGATCAACCACAGGTACATAATCATCCCCGGTCAGAAGGTCAACCATGCTGAAGGGATCTTTAGTAACAGCCCCGGCCATTGGCGTTGTCTCTTCACATAAATCAATCAACGGTGCTTCCATCAGTGGATCAGCCCCGGCTATTTCTGATAAGCCAGCTTCTTCGAACAAAGCTGTGATATCTTCACCCATATCGAGCTCGATGGTAACACTGTCCCCAATCATAGGCTCGACCATGGACAATCTTCTGAACTGGTCAGTGAGATGAGAGTTTCCCCAGAAACGGTATTGGCTATCATAAGTAGTCACAGCCCCCGAAATATTGGACTTGCCAATGATAAACTCCTTGGTAGGGTTGCACACAAAATCACCGCCTCTTTCTTTGACGAAGTACTTTTCCAGGGAAGGGTGATAAGGACGGAGGTTAGGCTTGACATAGGGCTTTCCGGCAGCGCTAGCCTTCCTCTTTTCTGCGGCTTCAATTCTGTCGGCCTCTTTGTCCTTGGGGGTTTTCCCAACATATCCCAGACCTTCCTTGTCCCTTTTCAGTTTTAATTCTTCGAGCTTGTGAGTGCCCTGTTGACGTCTTCCTAGGCCAAGCCCTGGAATGTAGTTCATTCGCCTCATCATCACCATGACTGGAGGAATTTTATCAAATGAAGTTGTCAGGTCGATTGCGCAGATCTGGGCTTTTGGGCTCTCGACTCTGAAATCGCTCAACATCAAGTTGGCTTTATTGTGCTTGATTTCCATCACTGGCCTTCCCTCATCATCGGTGCCTTCGATGGTGACACTATCTCCGTAGATGATGGTTAGCTCGCCGTCCTGGACGAATTTGACGCACTGATGCAGGGTGGAAGCGACCCCATTGATTTGGTGCAGCCACGGCCTTCCTAGGAAGGCGGAGAAACTGACAGGAATGTCTATAACCTGGAACTCAACTACCAGAGGTTTCTTGCTGAACCACATGGTTAATGGTATTACACCCAAAACCTTCCGAGACGTGGAGTCATACGCCTTTATGGTTTGATTGGACGGTTTCAGATCAGTGGCCTTAATGTTCAACAGGATCATCATTACGCGGGCAATACGTTCATGGCCGAGCCGTTGTCTACCATTACGTGGGGAAGCCGACGCCCATCCAACTGGACAGTGATGTGCAGGGATTTGTTGTGACTGGCTCCATATTTTGGCAAATCCAATTCCGTAAAGGTGATGATGTTCCCGTACTGGGCGGTACCTATCAATTGGCATGCTTCGTCAGGGATGGAGTTTACGAACACCATTGTCTTAGATAAGGCTTCCTCCAACTTCAACTTGTGAGGATAAGAAGAAGTTAAGAGAGACCAAAGAGAAATATTGGCCTGGGTTCGCTTCAACTGTGCGAGGATTGGGTCGTTCTCCATTGAATCCTCTTCGGTTACTCCTTTGGCGTATGGGTTTTTACCAGACCCATCTCCCGGAATGACTGCTTCTTTGTCTTTTCCTGATGATCCGGCAACATCGGTTCCCAACATTTTTCCTGACCTGGTAAGCAAATTTACTTCGGCTTCCCGGTCCTTGTCGTGATCTGTGTCGGTTGCTTCTAATTCTGACCAATTCATTGGAGGCCCTTGTGTAGCATATGTCCAGGCTGCTTGTCGCAATTGATTAACGGTGATGGCCGAGCTTGAACTTGCGGCGCGCTTAATTTCTTCCCAAGTGAGGGGAGTAGATTGAGAATCGGGGGAAATGTCATTATTCTGGACATCATTTGTTGATTTTGCTGCAGTTCGAATATCATCCCAAGACAACATATAGCAGAAATGATCATTTAATTCATCATCAACATTGATTACATCATTGTTTGCGGGCACGATAGCCTCAAATTTACTCAAACCCTTGTTGGGACTAGCCTTATCAAACTCTATGACATTGACGAACTCGATCATGTTGACCCTGTTGTTGTTGTTGGGAAGAGGATTGGTGACGATGTTCGGCTTCTCAATCTTGCGCTGGTCGATCAGGCTCTGAACAATCCTTCTCAGTGTAAAGCAGCTGTTGGTAGTGTGGCCCGAATTCTGATGGTAACGACATTTTAAGCTACGATCCAGTCTCGGGGTGTTAGGAGTAGGGTAATTCTCCAAAGGCTTGATCATTCATGTCCTCATCAAACCATCGAATACCTCTTCGAGCGGAATCCCCAAATCATCATACTTTGATTTATGGGGCTTTCCTCCACCACGGCCAGGTGGCTGATTGTTTTCCCCTTGAATGTAGTTGACGGTGTTAGAGACAGCAGTTTCTTTGCCCTTTGAAGCGACAGGGGTAGAGCTTGGAACTCGATAGCGGGGAGCTGGAGTGTTACCGGGAGCAGGAGTTGGGACGATGGAGTAGGTAGCATTCTCACTTTCGGCCCCTGCGCTCACCATCTCTCGCAGATTTGGGTAGTACCCCCGACCAACGGCTTCCCTGACAGATGGTTTGACACATGAGAGGAAGATGGACTTTTCGTCAGAGAGGGGGATCGGGTGAACCAGCTCGTTAAGCTTCTTGTTCCACCTTTTATAAAAGTCTGTCACGGACTCATCGTGCCTCTAAATGGTGTCGATCAAGTCACTACGAGTGGTATACCACTCGACGCTTCCTTTGTAGTTGTCCAAAAAAGCATCACTGATCTGGGACCACGTAGCCCTTGCTTCTGGTTTAAGGCCTAGGAACCATCTCAAAGGAGAGTCATCGAGGGATAAGTGAAAGTAAAGGGCCAGCATCTCTTCGGTGGCCCCTTTGGCACCCATCGACATGATGTAGCTGTTCATGTTAGTTTTAGGGCATGTGGAGCCTTCAAACTTGGTTATGGGGGGCATCTTGAAGTTCTTTGGGAGAGCCTTGGAGTCTTTGAGCTCTACGGAGCTGACCATGTTGGATCCGAAAGTCATTACATTGCAAGCTTGTTCTTTTACGTACTTCAATTCTTCTTTCAAACTTGAAACCTCGGAGGATGGGGGTCGTCCCATAGTCGGAGCTCTTGTTGAGGATGGCACTGGGAATTCCGGGCGTGGGCACGATTGGCAAGGCGTGAGGAAGACCAAGAGTCTTTGGGTATCTTGTCATTCTTTACTGCTCACTAAGCCAACTGGTGGGGATCTGTTTCCGTACATGTCGTAACCATTGAATTGGACATCGGGATTCGGGGCCCGAATTGTCTTGATCGATCGCCGAACCGACCGTGGGCGGGGACCCGATACCGGTGCATGGAGCTGAATACGGGGTGGAACCGTACAGATGTTGGGTGAGAGGGGAACAAACCGCCGGCTGAGGGATGTTGTTTTGGAATTGGGGTTGTGGATATTGCGGGATCTGATCCTGGCAAATTTGGCTTCCTGACATGCGGTAACCGCTCTGTTGATGATTGGACTGATTATGAGGAGCCATAAGTTGACCACCAAAAGTTGGGTTGGACGGCTGACCCATGCTGTTATACGGACTTTGACCCCGAGTCCCAAACTGATTCTGAGTATACCCAAACGGCCCTTGATTGACACCACTGGGTTGTTGACCCTGCTCGAGCTGGTTCTGGGGATAAAACATAAACTGGTCCTGAGCACCGACCTTTGGTAAGGAGCTTGATTCGCCCCTCGACCCGTATTGCATACCATGAGTAGATACTGGGATAGGGGGAGGTCTTGGTATACCCCCGTGAGTTGGCATCGAGAGGGAGCCAGGCACACCATAGGAGACTGGTGGGGGCATATTGTGAAGGCTTTGCCCAGGTGAGGATGGTGGAACAAAGCCAATGCTGGTGATAGTAACATCGGGTTCCTCCCTGATTTCTTTGTACGACCCATCGGGGTGACGGATTACGGCAACGCCTTGCATGCGCATTGCTTCGACATAGCGAGCCCAAGCGGCTTCCTCACGGGCACGAGCGGCTTCGAGAGCAGCACGGAGAGAAGCTTCTTGAGAGAAGTTGAATCCTGGGTGAGGGTTTACAAACGGACTTCCTGGGGGTGTCATGTGAGGACCCATGCCATAACTACTGCTAGGAGAGGCATTCAGAGCTGAATTTGGCCCCGCATTCTGACCTTGATCTGGCCCTACACTCTGACTGACATTCTGGTTCTGAGCTGGATCAACACTTGCATTTGGACCCAAACCCGCTGAGACTTGCGAATCTGCCATTTCTGAGACTGCTGGAAATGAATCTCTGACTGGAGAGAAACTGATTAACCGACCGCCCGAAACTCTGACCCAACACTTGCTCGCTGAAAGGGGGAGAGAACGGTTTTAGGTAGGGGAGAGGATAGGCTGAGGACGGACTCATGCATATGCTCTTTTTTTTATATATTTTTTATATTTTATTTAAAAATGATTTTTATTAATCCTAGGAATGGTTGGAAAAGGGGGAAACCTTCTTTTTCGCATTCTACGCTATTCCTGGATCAGTGGGTTCCATCACTACGTCTATAGACCCCCTGTATTCCACCTGTATTGCACCTCCGGGACGGACAATCCCGGCAGAGGTCCTATAGGGCACGTGAAACCCACCGACCGAAAGGGAGAACGAACCTATGGGCATACGAGCCAAAACAAGTCAAACTCGGGGTTTTCAAAACCAAGTCCAAGTCAACGTCTAAACTCGGGAGGAGAGAGGGTCGAACGCACGTTTGAACGTACGAGACCGCAATGACCTGTCCTCTTTTCGAGTTGGAAATCTGGCATGGCCTCTCGTCGCTTGGCGGCGAAATTTCGGCATAACTCTCGTTAGTATGCGTTAAGAAATCGACATGGTCCCGTGTTGACACATGTCGAGAACGCGTCATAACTTCTCACGAAGCCAAGGCGAGAAATCGATATGTACCTACGTCGAGATATGTAGAGATCTTAACGTGTACTTACGTTTGAATTATGCCGTGATTCCGACACGAAGAGGGAAAGTATGCCAAGATTTTTGGAGACGGTGTATGACTCGGACTTTGTGAGAAAATTTTGAAAACCGAGTTTAAAATGTTTTGAAAAGTATTGGCCAAAAACCAACCGGTCACGGTAGAAAGTGTGTCACGGACAAGTGTTGGCTGACTCACTGGCTAGGAGGACTTTAGGCGCTCAAACGTCAGCGAAACATGTCACTTTCCGCGATGCCGTCCGTACACTCCCGGGTTCTAACTCTATGTGCGGGTAGAGTGCGAGTAGTGTGAAGGTATTTTCTAGAAAAAATTTTTTATTTTTTTTTGCTTTTTGTAAAAGATTTTTTTTTATGCAGTATGCAAAAAAAAAGACAAGAGAATGAGTCAACGCATGACAAAAGGGGACTGCCCCGAATGTCAGATTTTACCGATAGGCTGTAGTCCGGCGTCATTCCGCCTGTTCGATCAACGGGAAGAGCAAATTGCAAGGGGGGAAGCCCCGGCTTCCAATAGTGCCACATACCAAAGCATGGCAAGGTGCATTTGAGCACACAAAATGACACATATGCACACACAAGGTGAATATCGAAATTTTCCAAGTTGATTTTGAAGAAAGTTAGACTCTCTTAAGAAAAACTTTTCTCTTTTTTCAGAAAATAGAAGAATGATACTGGTACGTGGGATTGTTAGACCACCGTTTATCCCAAGCCCCGGGTTAGGGAGCGATACAGGAAGGTTAGTGGTTTCCACCTATATACCAAGTATCGTCTTCATTCTTTTAGAACAAAAAGTTTTTCCATTATCCCCAGCGGAGTCGCCACTGAATGAACGCTCGCCGAAAAAAGGGATTTGTCGTATTGTCATTTCCCCCTTTTTTTGAAAAGAGTTTTTTTATTTGTTTTTGAAAATGATACGACAAGTTTTTTGAAAACTTCGGTTTTGGGAGTCGCCACGCCGTTTTTAGAGGAAAACATTGAAAAACCTATTTTAAGAGATTTTGAGTCCGGGAGTCTGGTTACGTGTTTGGGAAGAACTAGAGAGTTCACCCAACACGCCTCTTTCGAGACTTTCAATCAACATTGGACGATTTTTGGACATTCAAAGTGTGTGTACAATATCTGTCGATGTGTAAAAAATGCAAATTTGACATTTTCATTGATAATATGGAAGCTGAGTACAACTTGTGAGCCATGACAGGGGGCCACACCCTTTTACATATTGTGATTATCATATCAAGGCAGAAGGCAAGACAATCTGCCGGAGACTTCCCATGTCGTCCGACACAGACCTCCTAGGCAGAGGGTGTCGCACGACATGATGTCTCTTGGTCAGATTGTCTTACTACAAAGACCAAGCAGTTTCTGGGAATGAAATGACATTTATTTAACTCAGTAAAGACACTATTTGAAGGTCTAAAACTCAGTTTGGGATTGACGGGAGTGAACAAAGTCACGATAGACTTTGAATGATACGGATGTCATGCGACATGGAACATTTGAAGTTATCCATGTCATGTGACAATCCGCCTCCAATAAATCGCACCCAAACGGATCATAGGCACTCAAATAGTGGCTTATGAGCCACAAAAATGCTTAGGAAAGCTCTGAGTTGCGAAGGGAAGAAACTGGACAGATCTGAAGTCCAAGAATGGCTTTACAGCCTTCTGGGATCTCTATGTCGTATGACACAGGATCTCCATGGAGTCCCATGTCGCACGACATAGATAGGCCATTTCTGTGCCCTTCAGTCTGTTTGTTTCCCCTTTGTTCCTCAAGGCAAACCAAGCACATTTAACAACTGTAAACAGTAATATAATACTAATATATGAGTATTATGGGAGGATCACATGGCTTTAGTGGCCAAATGTGATAAATCACATGTTTTTGGCCACTTTGAAGTAGCCATCACCTCCTAACTCCATGCTAATGCATAAAGATTGAATCTTTATTGATCCCAAGATGATCAAATGTACAGATCTGAGGTGGGGAGAAGTGAATATTGAAGATTCACTTCTCCGCCACCTTTATCATGCAAAAATCCCAATTTCTACATAATATGAAGGCAAGTAAGCATGCAATGTGTTTAAAGACTTTATTTAAAGAGGGAGAAGAGTTTAGTGGCTACCTATTATAGTCCACAAGGTGAGATCACCAATAGTATGGTGTCTACCCCTTCTACACACCAACAAAGGGAGATACTTGGGATCTTGGCCTTGAAGTGTGTGTGTGTGTGAGGAGGGAGGTGAGTGTGTGTGTGTGTGAGAGAGAGGGAGACTCTATTTGGACATAGTTTCCCTTATATTACTGTATCCTCCCCCAATATTCACTCCAAGTCCCTTAAAATGATCAGCCATGCCTTGTATTTATAGGCAGGCTGATGGGGCGTCTTATGTCGCACGACAAGGGCAGTTAAACCGCCTTAGTGACTTCCATGTCGGACGACAGCGTACATCTTTTGGCCATGTTGGGCCGAATGCTTGGCAGGCCCAATGGACTGATGGGCTGTTGGGATTTTTGGACCTTTATTTTCTTCTTTAGCAATTATGTAAGCCCAAAATTTAATTAAAGTGGATCCAAATCATGGGTTCGGATCGGGGTACTCACAGCAGTGAGAGCAACATAATCACGGAGACGAACTGAAGGAGTTTTCTGTCTCATACCCCTCCCTAGAGTGTCGGGTCCAGATTTATCAGAAGGGACCGAAGTTGATGTAGAAGGAGCAGTAGCCTCAGTAGATGCCGAAGGAACAACAGGGGCAACCTCTTCCTGTTCATCAGGTAAAGTAACAGGCTCGGCTGCAGATCATCAAAAGGTGCAACAGAGTCTTCTTCAACAGGAAAATCGATGCTACCAAACGCATCTTCCTCAGCCAGAATATCAACAGAATCTGAGACATGGGAACTGTGGTAGAATTGTTGTATGGGAACACAGTCTCAAAGAACTTCACATCACGAGAGACGAAGAATTTCTTGGTCTCGAGGTCAAACAGCTTCCACCCCTTTTTGCCAAGAGGATAACCCACAAAGATGCATTTATGGCTACGACTAGCAAACTTGTCACCCCTAGCATGCTGATTATGAGCATAACACATCGAACCAAAAACTCGAAGCGAATCATAAAAGGGCGCTTTGCCAAACAAGATGTCGTAGGGAGTTTTATTATCTAACAAGGGGGAAAGGTTCAATTGATCAAGTGAGCAGCAGTAAGGACCGCTTCGCCCCAAAAATAAATGGGAAGATGGGCTTGAAACCGTAATGCTCTAGCTATATTTAAAATATGACGGTGTTTGCGTTCGACACGCCCATTTTGTTGAGGGGTGACGACACAAGATGTTTGAAAAAGAATGCCGGAGGAAAGAAAATAATCAAACAAGCAGTTAAAATCGATGTCATTGTCAGATTGAACAATTTTGATTTGTTGAGAAAACTGTCGTTCCACCATTGCAACAAAAGCCATAAACATACGAAAAACTTCCAATTTATCAACTATTAAATAAATCCAAACATCACTCGAATAATCATCTATCAAAGTCAAGAAATAAAGAGCACCACAAGAGGAAACATGAGTGTAAGGACCCCACAAGTCGCAATGAACTTTCTCAAAAATTCTAGTAGACTTATACTCACTAATAGGAAAACTATCTCTAGAATGGTTTGCGCGAAAACAAACATCGCAAGGTTGATGAAGACAACCAGACAGATGACAGACCGGAGGAAGAAGTTTCACTACTTTTTCAGACGGATGCCCCATACGGTTATGCCACAACTCGAGCAAAGCAGATGCATTATTGACTGAGACGTGACAAGCAGAAGGTGCGCCCCCAAAGTAGTAGAGTCCATTCCGCCTAACACCCGTTCCAATCAGGTTCCTCGACTGGTCCTGTATAGCACACAGAGAAGCATTAAAATGGACAGTGCAATGAATCTCATCAGACAATTGAGAAACAGAAAGAAGACTGCAGTTTAAATTTGGTATGTAAAGAACATGATGAAGAACAAGGGTGTCTGTTAGACGAACAAATCCCTCTATATGAACAAATACGAAAGCCCCGTTAGGAAGCTTGACAGGGCAAGCTTGTATAGAGTAAGAGTCAAAGAGACAAGCAGCGTTTCCGGTCACATGATTGGAATCCCCCGTATCTATGATCCAAGAAGATGTATCAAACGTACCGTGAAGGCGATTATCCGGAATACGAGTGTTATCAACTAGACCGGCTAAAGCATTCCATTGTTCTGCAGTAAATAGAGATGAAGAGGCAGAGGGGAGTGCACCGGCAGCAGCAGCACCGACTTGGGCGGCCGAATTGGTGCGAGCGGTTCCTCTGCCTCGGCCTTGTTGGGGACGACTGCCACCACGAGAACCCGTTTTGCTACTATCTCCCCACCATTCTGGGTAGCCGACGAGTTCAAAGCAAGAAGAAACATCATGGCCCTTTTTCTGACAGTGAGTACATGTAAGATGGGATTTGTCGGGTTTGTCACGACCACGAGAACTGCCAGTTTTGAGGGAGAAGCCAACAACATCCGGAGGGTCATCAAGAACCGGTTTAGCAAGACGTACTCGTTCAGCCTGGGCTACCAACTGATAAGCACGATCTAGAGTGGGTAAGGGGTCCTGAGACAAGAGGTTAGTACGAAGAGAGGCATAATACTCAGAATTTAAACCCATGAGAAATTCATGAAGTTTGCTTGTCGCCCTCCGTGCCGCGTGCTTTTGTCCGGCTGTGCAATTGTCGCAGCAAGAACAATCTATAAGCGGCTCGTAATTATGCAGTGATTCCCACAATCCAGTCAACTTACCGAAATATACAGCCACAGGCATGGTCTTGGTCTGCTCACATCGTGCGATCGACATCTTCAGTTGTTGAATGCGAGGTCCGTCCACCAACGCATATCTAGATTTAAGGGACTCCCACAAACGTCTAGCATCTCTATATTTGGAGAGAGTGCTTTTAACCTCGGGATCGATAGTATTCATGAGCCATGAAACCAACATAGCATGGATGGTATTCCAATCTGACTCGGTGCAAGGAGGAACGGCGGAGGGAATAGATCCATCCAAGAAACCAAATTTACGTCTTGCTTCGAGAGCGGTCTGTATATCACCAGCCAAATCATCATAGTTATCACCACGGAAGCGGGTATGGGTTATGAAATCGCCAGGTCGATCTTGAGGACCAAGGTATTCCAATCAGACTCGGTGCAAGGAGGAACGGCGGAGGGAATAGATCCATCCAAGAAACCAAATTTGCGTCTTGCTTTGAGAGCGGTCTGTATATCACCAGCCAAATCATCATAGTTATCACCATGGAAGCGGGTAGGGGTTATGAAATCGCCAGGTCGATCTTGAGGACCAAGGTAGAAAGGAGAGTTATACTCGATTTTTAGAGGAGGGGCTAGCGGAGCAAGGTCACCACCGCCTATGCCATTGCCGGCCATTGCTAGAACTTGTGTATGTTTTGCTCTAATACCATGTAGAAATTTGATTTGGGTAAAATCTGTTCTTGTTATTCTTCTCACCAAAGAAGGATATATGTAAATAATACAAGAGTTTTGGAAAAAGGAAAATACTTTAGAGAAAGGAAAACAAAATCATTCTCAAGAAAGGAAAACAACTTCTATGCTAAAACAAAGACTCACGGCAATTAGGAAACTACTGCAACGCGGAAGCGGACACTCCCCCACAATGGGAGTCGACGCTCCCCAATTCCATAGTCTTGGAACGGAATTTGGCCTATTGGGAGCGGACGCTCCCCCTCCTTGGGAGCGGACCTCCCAAATGTCAGTAGCTGGCGTCACATGGGGAGCGTCCGCTCCCAAATGTCAGTAGCTGGCGTCACATTATTAAATGATTATATCACATGAATTAAATAATACATATTAATTAATTCATGTTTAACATTTAATTGTTTCACTGTTGATGTTGGCGAACGTGGATGGTGGCTGTGAGAGAGGTTGGGGTGGTGCTGAATTTGGGGGTGGGGAAGGTTGGGCGGTGTTTGGTGGTGACTTACATGTGCAAGAATTTATGTCCATAAAATGAAATAGACTTTAGATTGTCATTTTGTGTAACATAATATACGAAATTGTAGCTTTTTCCAAATTGCAATTCGGGTAAATTTGATGATAATAGGGTGCAATTTGCCCTTGGGATAAATATCCCCTTCTATATTTGATTTTGTCTGACTGAACCTCTTCTCTAAATCTATATAATATATAAAAAGAGAAACATTTTATGCCATCACATTAAGCCATGTCACTATTATGACATGGCATTATGTGATTCACCCATTGACCAATTATTTTCTATATAAATCAAGTAGTTAAATTTGAAAATCTATCAAGGGTATTTTAGTCATTTACGTTCATGGCATAAATGTAGATATTAGTCATTGAAATCAATATCAAGTGCTTTTGATTGAATGCCTTAATTTACGAAATTTTTTTATCCCAAATTCTTTGACCTCAATTATTTTATAATAAATTAATTATAAAAAAAATTTGTTTACACCAAAATTCATAATTTTTTTCCTCTACAAATAGAGAATAATTTCATTTGATTCGGACACAGAAAAAAAAAACATCTTTCTTGAATATAAATCAAATATTTTATAATAAATTATTTTTTTTCACCTAAAATCATTAAAAAAATTCCTCCAAAAATAGATATTACTTTTATTTTATTCGGACAAAAAAAAATCTTCTTCTTTGAAGTGCATGTCAATATTTTAAAAAATAAATGTAGTATAAATAGGTATTTTAAAAGAGGGAGAGGAAGAAGTGGGTTTGGTTGGGTTTGATGTGGGAGTGTAGTGTTTCGAAAAAAAAAAACTCATTTAACACATTGTTAGTTATTTTTGAATTTTGATTTTTCTTCTCAAAATTAAATAAGTTAAATTGAAAAATAATATTATAATTTTGTTTATGATGAGTTAATGTAAACAAATATGATATTTATTTTAAAAATCCTCTTTTTTGAATATAAATCAAATATTTTATAATAATTTTTTTGTTAATTTTTTTTCATCAAAAATCATAAAAAAAAAAAAAAATTCTTCCAAAAATAGAGACTACTTTCATTCGATTTGGACACAAAAAAGAAATCATTTTCTTTGAAGTGCATGTCAATATTCTATCTATCTATATAATATATAAAAAGAGAAATATTTTATGCCATCACATTAAGCCATGTCACTATTATGACATGTCATTATGTGATTCACCCATTGGCGAATTATTTTCTATATAAATCAAGTGGTTAAATTTGGAAATTTATCAAGGGTATTTTAGTCATTTACGTTTATGGCATAAATGTAGATATTAGACATTGAAATCAACATCAAGTGCTTTTGATTTGATGCCTTAATTTACGAATTTATTTTACCCCAAATTCTTTTACCTCAATTATTTTATAATAAATTAATTTAAAAAAAATTGTTTACACCAAAATTCATAATTTTTTTCCTCTACAAATAGAGAATAATTTCATTTGATTCGGACACAGAAAAAAAATCCTCTTTCTTGAATATAAATCAAATATTTTATAATAAATTATTTTTTCCACCTAAACTCATTAAAAAAATTCCTTCAAATATAGATATTACTTTCATTTTATTCGGACAAAAAAAATCTCTTCTTTGAAGTGCATGTCAATATTCTAAAAAAAATCTTTCAAAAATAGAGACTACTTTCATTCGATTTGGACACAAAAAAGAAATTATTTTCTTTGAAGTGCATGTCAATATTCTATCTATTTATATAATATATAAAAAGAGAAATATTTTATGCCATCACAATAAGCCATGTCACTATTATGACATTGCAATATGTTTTTCTATATAAATCAAGTGGTTAAATTTGGAAATCTATAAAGGGTATTTTAGTCATTTACGTTCATGGCATAAATAGAGACTACTTTCATTCGATTTGGACACAAAAAAGAAATCATTTTCTTTGAAGTGCATGTCAATATTCTATCTATTTATATAATATATAAAAAGAGAAATATTTTATGCCATCACAATAAGCCATGTCACTATTATGACATTGCAATATGTGATTCACCCATTGGCCAATTATTTTCTGTATAAATCAAGTGGTTAAATTTGGAAATCTATAAAGTGTATTTTAGTCATTTACGTTCATGGCATAAATATAGATATTAGACATTGAAATCAACATCAAGTGTTTTTTATTGGATGCCTTAATTTACGAATTTTTTCCCCTAAATTCTTTGACCTCAATTATTTTATAATAAATTAATTTTAAAAAAAATTTGTTTACACCAAAATTCATAATTATTTTTCCTCTACAAATAGAGACTAATTTCATTTGATTCGGACACAGAAAAAAATCCTCTTTCGTGAATATAAATCAAATATTTTATAATAAATTATTATTTTTTCACCTAAAATCATTAAAAAAATTCCTCAAAAAATAGATAATACTTTCATTTTATTCGGACAAAAAAAATCTCTTCTTTGAAGTGCATGTCAATATTCTAAAAATAAATGTAGTATAAATAGGTAGTTTGAAAGAGGGAGATGAAGAAGTGGGTTGGGTTTGATGAGGCAGTGTAGTGTTTTGAAAAAAAAAAAAACTCATTTAACACATTGTTAGTTATTTTTGAATTTTAATTTTTCTTCTCAAAATTAAATAAGTTAAATTGAAAAAGAATATTATAATTTTATTCATGATGAGTTAATATAAACAAATATGATATTTATTTAAAAAAAATCCTCTTTTTTGAATATAAATCAAATATTTTATAATATATATTTTTTATTTTTTTCACCAAAAATCATAAAAAAAATCTTCCAAAAATAGAGACTATTTTCATTCGATTTGGACACAAAAAAAAATCATTTTCTTTGAAGTCCATATCAATATTCTAAAAAATAAATATAGTATGAATTGGTATTTTGAAAGAGGGAGAGGAAGAAGTGGGTTAGGTTTGATGAGGGAGTGGATTATTTGGGGAAAAAAAATTCATTTAAAACAAATGTTAGTTTTTTTAAGATTTTGATTTTTCTTCTCAAAATTAAATAAGTTAAATTGGAAATTAATATTTTAATTACGTTCATGATGAGATAATATAAACAAATATGATATTTATTTATTATTACTATTATTCGTATACTAATAAATGATACTCCTTCCGTCCCACTTCAAGGGTCCTACTTTCCCTTTTGGTCTTTCCCACTTCAAGAGTCCCTTCTATAAATGACATGTTTTGAATATATTTATACCCTTGTAATTTAAATATATCGATTCAATATTTCTCACAATATCCAACGTAACGGTAGGGTTTTTTTTTTTTTTTAAATAAAAAGAATCATATTATTAACGACAATAAATTCATTATACATTAAGCTTATGCATTTGAATGCGTACTTGATTTGCTAAACAATGTTACGCTCTCCTGACAAATAAAGTTTATGCATACAATAATGGAAAATACTCCCTCCGTCCCATAATGGAATGTCCAAAAAAAAAAAATTCAAATTTGCTCTTGATCAAAAGCAAATTTCAAAACTTTTTGGACATTCATTTCAAATATGCTCTTGACTAAGAATAATTTGATAATTGAATTGTTATCCTACTGTAAATTGATTAATATTTGATTCATTTAATAAATGACTATATAATTGACAGACAAAATAGCCTACCAAACTACTGTTTGTCAAAGATAATTTTGTGAGCAAGTTTGTGTATATTTTATAAACTCAAATCATTATGCGAGTTTGTGTAAATTATATATTCTCCATCTCTAAAAAAAATCGGTGATCAAGTGTACACAAATTTTTATTTTTATAATAAAAATAGATTTCTGTGACCAAAATATGTTTTGCCATCGCAACACATTTAGGCTAAATGGAGTTAGTTTGAATGTAGTAATGTAATTTTCTGTGTGTACAGGATACTCCCTCTATATCAAAATAATCGTCTCACTTTTTTATTGTTGGATATAAATCTAACATATTATTTTCGTTTATTTAAATGAAATTACAGATTATAGCAATAAGTAATAATAAGCTTTAATATGCCCGTCGAATCTCAACGGGTTATTCACTAGTTTTTTATATAGAGAAATCACTATTTAATCGTAAATCTTCTCATTTGGGGAAAATGATACTCCCATCCCTCTCCCTCTATCCCAAAACAATGTTTCTACTTTATTTGTTGTTATCGCAAAAATACTTTGATGAAAAAAATATTAGGTTGAATTAATTATTCAAATGAATATCTAAAATTTGTTATCGATATTATTTATTATAGTGAATTGATAACAAGTTTTAAATTTTTATTGAGATAATAAAATAAATCTAAAATTATTGCTCAAATTATATTCGTTTTAATGACAAAAAAGTGAGAAGATCTAATGACAAAAAAGTGAGAAGATCGTTCCGGGACGGAGGGATGAAGTATTTGCCAAACCTCAGTACATGAATATTAACCCTTTCTGTCCGTCTCGGTCTCAAAATGAGAAATCACAAACAACTAAGAATAAAATGGAATTATTATATCGACTTTAGACACATTCATTTTAATTTATTTTTTTTTGCAGCAGAAATCAAAGAATGTCCGAAAGAAGAATATCACTAATAAAAAATGTTTTCTAAATAAAATATCAATCAAAAAAAAAAAGGGAAAAAAAACAAATCTAAGAAACAATTAGTTGTATATATATTCGGTCCAAGCTCAGAATTGACATCAAAATACAAAAATAAAACTAGACATTACATAGCAAGTAATGGAATGATAAGTGTAGCAGAAATATACATATTACAGACCAAAAACATATAAATCATTGCATCAATTCAAATAACAAACTATTGTAGTATATGCACCCTATAATCCTCGGCCTCTTTGATTTACCATGTCATACCTGTGTCGTACACCCATATTTTAGTTATGTCGAGACTGGTCGATAGGGCAAACCAAAAAGTACGAGCATCATAGTATACACCTTATTTAGATTGCGAAAACCCTAATACCTCCCATAAAACATGGAGTAGCAAACATCATTCTTTTCATCTAAAAACACGAAATGAGTGATTTGTAGATGTGAAACCTCCATCGATGACAAGATTTTCCCCACTTATATACCTGGCTTCATCACTAGCTAAGAAAACAACAGCATTAGCAACATCATCTGCAGTCAACTGCACACCTTGTAAGTTAGCAATCCTTCCCCTAAAAGCCATAAAACTAGCCATAGCATCTTCCGTCCGTTCTTCCTCGGGTAAGTGGGCAACCGCCAAACTAGTCCCGACTGCAAACGGAGACACACAGTTCACACGTATTCCGTGTATTCCCAGCTCCGCCGCAACACTCTTGGTCAAACCCGTTACAGCATACTTGGATCCCGTGTATACATGTGGGCCCAGCCCGCCTATGACACTGGCAACACTACATATGGAAATTATCGACCCCTTTTTTAGAGGGATCATTATACGAGCTGCGTGTTTCATTCCGAGAAAAACGCCCTTTACATTTACGTTGAATACTTTCTCGTAGTCTGATAGGTCAACGTTACGGATGTCGGAACAAGGTGGACCGGTCAACCCGGCATTGTTGACTATGATATCGAGTGTACCGAAAGTGTTGACTGTGAAGTCAACTGCACGAGAAATGTCGTCCTCTATAGACACATCACCGTGGAAAAAGTGGGTTTTGCTACCTAGTGATTCGCAAACTTGTTGGCCGAGGTTGTCTTGAAGGTCGACTAGACATATCTTTGCGCCATGCTTGTGAAAGAGACGTACAATGCTCTCCCCAATACCGGTAGCACCACCAGTTACCAATGCAACTTTCCCAAGTAATCTGTAAGTAAAGGGATGAGTAAATATACTTTCCCATATCATCTGAAAAGTTCTTAAATCAAAAACCTTAGAAAGTCCCAACTACCCTGCTCCCTTAGAAAGTCTAAATACGCATAATATACTTTCCCATATAATCTCTTAAACCTTAATTGACCCGTAAAATATGAAATGACCACACTAGGCAGATTGCTCCAATTATTTGGATCAGGTAGTGAATACGTCCCAGTGCCCCAAAATGTATGTCTATATTTTCAAAAATCTTTTTCCAAAATAAATGTCCATGTTTTGGAGAAGTTATTCAATCATTCACCATCAAACAACAAGTTCTAATTCACACTAACAATAAGGATGCAGTATGGTGAGAATGTGAGATCAAAGGTTTTTATGTACTCGTGTTACTAAAAATGCTTAAAACTCCTCTTAAATTTCCCTCGGCTAAAATTGGACATTTATCTGGAAGAGGGAGTATTTAAACTGCTGCTAGTCTTTTTGTATGGAAATCGAGAGCTTTAGCACTCCAAAATACCCCCTCCGTCCAGGAAAGTTAGTCCCACTTTTTTGGTTGTTAACTTGAATAACTTTGTGCTATAATTTAGGTTAGTTATAACTATGCTAATGAATATCTAAAGTTAGTTATTGATACACCATTGTAAATACTATCAGTAACAAGTTTTAGATTTTTTTCATTAGTTTAGTTAAAACTGACCTAAATTATTGCTCAAAGTTAACTCAAGTTAACAACCAAAAAAGTGGGACTAACTTTCCGGGGCGGAGGGAGTAGAAAAAAAGATAAATGTTGGACCGGCTTGTAAGCAAGATATCTGGAAGACAAGCTTACTCTCCTTGACATAAGATGAAGGAGAACACCCTACTCCCTATGCACACATAATAACATAAGCATCCCCGTAAACCATGTAATGCAACATTATAATGAGATTGCTGACTTTCTTCTCAATCAGATACATTAAACTCAATTATCTATATAGCTACTTAAGCCATTTTCGTATACGAGTCACTAAAATTTCTCTGTGGAGCCATGAATTTGGAGATTGAGGTCTTAATTATTGACCACATTCAGAACAAAATGATTAAACCACCTTAGCTCTTATTCTGTTTATCGTTTTACAAACAAAGAAAGAAGAAACCGGTTTAGCTGAACACCTAAAATTTGGGGATCAATGTAGAAAAAATTCGAAAGATTGAATCAAGGAAATGTAGAACGATCTGGAACATATAAACATGACAGCTGCTAAGTGTAAATGTTAACTTATTTAGTCATAATTCTACTCCATTCGCCCCAAAATGAATGTCTATTTTTTTATTTTTTTTATGAGAAGTTAATAAATCATCCACCATCAAACAACAATTTCTAATTTACGCTTACACTCGTGATGCAATACAGTGAAATTATTAAGGGTTTTATATACTTGTGCTACTAAAAAGGATTAAATCTCATATTCTTAAATATCTCTAAAAGTTTGTTAAAGTCCCATTATCCCACATCAACTTGTAGAAAACAATTGATTTATAATCTTGTTATGTGAATAATACAATTACAACTTTTCACAATATTTCTTAAATTCTCACATGGCGTCGGAGCTCTAGTGATCCGTCTTTCCTCATGATTTTTTTCAAGAAGATGAAGAGCATGAGACAATATGTGTAAACGCTTTCTTAAGTTTTCAAATGAGCGACCCATTGGTAAAGTCAAGCCTCACCCTTGGTGGGGTCTAGGGTTCAAACCCTGTAAGTGGCTTGGCCTTCTGGCTTGAGACATCATAAAAAAGAACACTTTCTTAATTATCATTATAATTTGAATGACAGTGAAAAATCGCTTTATATGATTTGTTAAAATTTATTGTCATTACTAGTGTGATTTAATTTTTATGTTGCATAAACATTTGACCCCTGGCTATAAATCCTAAATCCGCCACCGGGTATTTCACAATATTTCTTATATTCTCATAGAATAAACAAACTGCAAGCAACAAATATGAATTACTCCAAAAACAAACACAATGAAATAACTTTATAGCAAGAAAGAAAAAAAAATAAGCAAATAAGAAGCCGGGTATGATTTTAGGTGATTACCGTTGAGCTGGTGGAAGAGAAGAGTCGCCGGAAATAGGGGTCGCCATGGCTTAATTGTTCACCGAAAATCGCCGACCGACGAGCTGAGAGTGGAATTGGACTGGTCGCCGGTCGGTCGGTCGGTCCAAACACAAATATAGACCAATCAATTTCTCCAATAATTTATTTTATTTTGGTAAAGGCAGAGAAGAGAAGAGATGCTTCAAAACTCGATGCTTTTCCAAAGATTCGTTCACCCTATGGTTTAGTGCCCCCCATTAATTTCCAAATCTTGGCCCATCCTGTCATTTTCTAATACTGCCCCACCTCATAATCTAGTCATATACATCCTCCGTCCCAATTCAAGTGTTTCAGTGAAAACTTATTTCCTTTTTTAAACGTTCAACTTTATCTTCAGTGTAGTGTGAACTATTTGAAATGGCAAAGAATTTTCACTATTCCTCTCACTCATTCTCTCTCCTATTTAATTTTTCATACTCACAAACTCCTTCACCTATTTCTTTCTCCTACTTTTTCTTAATTTTCGTGCCCAAAAAGTAGGTCTACAGTGGAGTGGGACGGAGGGAGTATTGATATTACTAAGCAGCATATTCGTGCGATGCACGAAAATATCATAATGTACCTTAAATCAAAATTAGTATAACAATAGTATATATAATCAAATACCAGTTAAAATTAAAAAATACAATAAGAAATAGTGATATTTAACATAAATATAGGAATGTAAATAACAAAGAAAACAACATTAAATACGATTATGTAAACAATTTTCCTAACCAAAATTAGTACAAAAATATATCTTATTAAATACCGATTAAAGTTAAATAATGTAATATGAGATAGTGATATTTAACGTAAATAGAGGAAAAATAACACGGAGAACAACAAAGAATACGGTTATGTAAACAATTTTCCTTAACCAAATAACATCTTGAATCGAAAATACTTAAAGACATTAAATACGTATATATTAAACCAATCCGTATTAGTTTAGAAATAATAAACGGAAAAGGGAACTCAATTTTTTTAGACAACCCAAAACCCCAAATTTTCCATCCCCAGTAAATGCCAATTTTTATTTCGTAAATTAAAAGTTTTAATTTCTTTGTAACATATTCAAAATATTACAACTTTATCCCTATGTAGAAAAATAAGTATGGCTAAATCTAATAAGAGTTGGTCTTACAAAAAACGCGTTTTTTCTGGCACTTAGGAAAAACGTGTTTTGTTTTCTCCGTGTGTGTCAGTGTCAGTTTAACAAAGTGCCAGTGTGACAAAGTGCTAGTGCATGTGAAACAAAGTGCCAGTGTAAAAAAGTGACAGTACCAGTTTAACAAAGTGTCAGTGCATGTGTAACAAAGTGCCAATGTAAAAAGTGTCAGTGCCAGTTTAACAAAGTGCCACGCACACTCAACACTGGCACTTTGTTAAACTGGCACTGGCGCTTTTTACACTAGCACTTTTATATACATGCACTAGCACTCTTTCACACTGGCACTCTTTTACACTAACACTGGCACTTTGTTACACATGCACTGGCACTTTGTTACACATGCACTAGCACTGAGTTTCTGGACAAAGAGAGCTTTTAACTGGCACTTTTTTAGACGTGTACTGGTACATTTTACCATAACCCTGACAATTATTTAGAAAAAATGCATACATATAAATTCCCTGTTTCAATTCAATTTATTTGATCTGTTAAACAGAGAGTTGAGGTGGTCGATACTATCAGACTTGAGGAAGGTCAACAACTGGGCAAGGGTTTTGTGTTTGGTGCCGGCGGCGATCAAGCTGAGGACGACTTGGATGGAGAAAGGGGGGAAAACGATGTTGGAGTGTGGAGAAATGGTGAAGATATGTTGGGCGAGTGTGAGGGAGACGTCGGTTTGGCTGATGATTGACTCCCGGAGTTCCATTTTTGTTGATCGGAGAAGATGATTGATTATATGTATGAATTTTGGATTTCGATTTTCTGAATTTTGGATTTCGATTTTCTGGGCGCCGCAAGCGAGGGAAAGAGTCGACGTCTTTTAAAAACACGTTTTTTTCTTAGCTTGAGGAAAAACGCGTTTTTTGTGAGATTTTGGCATCTAATAATGACTTAAATAATTAAATAAATAAAGTTTTCTTTTAGATGATTGCAACTCTATATATGGAGGAATGTTAATAAAAAGAAGGTGAAAATATTAAATTATTATTTTCACATCTCTCCCCCTCCCATACCCCACCCCCATCCACCTATCACAAATTCATCTATCTCCCTAAAATTTGCAAATGCGTCTCTCATCTCACAATATTACTGAAAAATTATATCCACTTTTTGTTAATAATTTTTTTAATCAAACGACAAATCAACTGCATTCACAATAATATAATAGACGACACTACACAAACGTCGAAAGCTCAACTCAAACATCAATAGTAGTTCTATCTTTTAACTTACAACAAAGGTTATTACAATCAATTAAAGGAAAAAAATATCACATAATAGACTTTATCTTCTTAATATATGTACAGAGTAATCTTATTTCACCCCTAAAATATTTCATATCTCTACCCCACTTAATCAATTATACATACATTATACATACATAATTATCTTAATCATTTGAAAAGAAAAATATATTATATATAAATCTAATAGTGACTTAAATAAATAAATAAGTAAATATTTTTTTTATTTCGAATTATTGAAACTCTATATATGTAGAGATATTTAATTTCAAATATATATATATATATATATATATATATATATATATATATATATATATATATATATATATATATATATATATATATATATGTTACAATTCAGAAAAACATCCTTCCATCAATGTAACAATCAAATAATTAATTTTGTAAACAAAAAAATAAATATCATTTATTAGTATACGAACAATAGTAATAATAAATAAATATCATATTTGCTTACATTAACTCATCATGAACATAATTATAATATTCATTTCCAATTTAACTTATTTAATTTTGAGAAGAAAAATCAAAATCTTAAAAAAATTAACAATTGTGTTAAATGAAAAAAAATGTCCCCAAACAATCCACTCCCTCATCAAACCCAATCCACTTCTTCCTCTCCCTCTTTCAAAATACCAATTCATACTATCTTTATTTTTTAGATTATTAACATGCACTTCAAAGAAGAGGTTTTTTTTTTGTCCAAATCAAATTAAAGTAGTCTCTATTTTTGGAGGAAAGTTTTTTATGATTTTTGGTGAAAAAAAATAAATTATTATAAAATATTTGATTTATATTAAAAAAAGAGGATTTTTTTAAATAAATATCATATTTGTTTACATTAACTCATCATGAACAAAATTATAATATTCTTTTTCAATTTAACTTATTTAATTTTGAGTGGAAAAATCAAAATTCAAAAATAACTAATAATGTGTTAAATAATTTTTTTTTCCAAACACTACACTCACTCATCAAACCCAACCCACTTCTCCTCTCCCTCTTTCAAACTACCTATTTATACTAGTAATGTGTTAAATGATTTATTTTTTAGAATATTGACATGCACTTCAAAGAAGAGGATTTTTTTGTGTTCGAATCAAATGAAAGTAGTCTGTATTTTTGGAGGAAATTTTTTAATGATTTTAGGTGGAATTTTTTTTTAATTTATTATAAAATTTTGATTTATATTCAAAAAAAGGATTTTTTTTATGTGTCTGAATCAAATGAAATTAGTCTCTATTTGTAGAGGAAAAAAATTATGAATTTTGATGTAAAAAAATTTAAAATTAATTTATTATAAAATAATTGAGGTCAAAAAATTTGGGGGAAAAAATTCATTAATTCAGGCAACCAATCAAATGCAGCCAAGTGTCGCCATTTAAAAAAAAAAAGTTTCCTGTCACACACGCGACTCTGTCGGCGCGTGTATGACACGCGCCAATCAATCCTCAATCAAAGCCCGCCAGGTGGATTTCAATGTCTAATATCTACATTTATACCATGAATGTAAATAACTACAATACCCTTGACAGATTTTCAAATTTAACCACTTGATGTTGACGTTTTTTAGCGCCAAATTTCCATTTCGGCTACTTTCTTGTTTTTAATATAGTATAGATAAGTATAGACCATTGAGAATTAGATTGCATTAAAATATTTCATCCCTTCTAAAAAATAGTTTCATTTTATATTTTAAGGAATAATTTTATGAGGCCTACTCGACCCAAATATTCTTCGTAAAAGTTCGAGCGAGATCCAAAAACTCACACACTATTGAAGGATCAGATCAAAATCTCATATAAACCCACATCTCATTTACGACCCAACTTCTGTCGATCTCCGGTTCTGCGAAGGTGTCAAAGTTGGTTCTGGTGTCGATTATTTGAAGGGTTGGGGGAGGGAAACGGTCGGCGATGGCTTGCATTAGTGGTGGCCATTGGAAGCCGTACATGATGTCGAAGTCCAGTACATGGATTGATTGGTGTCGGTGCCCACCACCTGTTCGATCAATTATTTCTAAGATTGCTTGGTTGTTAGTTGTGTAAATCTTATGAAAGGGGTTATTTGATTCAGTGATAAGAAGTTTTTGAGTAATCATAGTTGAATGGACCATCTTCATCAGAATCATTCCTTGTTTTATAGTAGTAAAGGGAATGTTTGTCATTTTGCATATAAATAAATAAATGAATTTCATCTAAACTCACATTCAAAAAAATACTCTTATACCTTTTACATTTTACAATTTGAAGGGAACAAATTACTTTTATACCTAGGTATAAGAGTAATTCTATTATTATAACTTTATGTATAGAATGGATTTTATTAGTTTTTACAAAAATGTGAAAAATTATGGAAAAAAAATACTCTTATACCTAGGTATAAGAGTTATTTTAGTCTTATGATTTGGGGTATAAGAGCAGATTGCTTAATAAAATATGAGATTTTTTTATTATTTTTAAGAAAAAGTGAAATTTGTGAAAAAAAAAATATTCTTATACCTTAAGGTATAAGAGTAATTTTAGTCCTATACATTTGGGTATAAGAGCGACGGGCAGGGGTAATATGTGAGCGTGGGTTTCTGTGAAATTTTGCATCTCGCTTGGGCTTTTATGGGTTTGATATCTCGGTCAAGGGTTCTAGGGTTGGCCCATTTTTTATTGAACTATTCAATTAAATATTGACTACAGTATATTTTTATTTTTAAAAAAATATTTACATGTAATATTTAGCCATTGATAGACTAAAAAATATTATCTAAATTTGTTAAGATTTCTAAGAAAAATTTGTCGATATACAATTGAGTTGACTATTAAAATCAAATGATAAAGTGAATCAGGAAAGATAAAGAGAAGACATAGAGGAAACAGTAAATGCGATAACACAAGAGATTACATGGTTTAATGACGATGTGTTAGCTACGTCTACGAATAGAGGGAAACATATTCTACTAATGTTGGTAGATTACAGATTTCTCATATTGTGTTTCGAATTTCTATGATTTCTAAAATAAATGGTTAGATTACAAATTGTGATCGGATTCAGATTCATATTGAACAGATTGTTTTCAGATTCACAATTGAACAAATTGCTAACAGATTCATAAATCTAGATTACGTACTCTAGGTTGATTAGGTTCCTGGAACAAATTTTCAGATTTTTAGCTTACTTAGGGATTGCAAGTTTTCAGATTGATTCTTGACCATTAGAGTATTTGGCTAATAGCGATAATCGAGTTTTTATACTCTCTAATCCTAAACATTAGGATTTTGGAACCCTAATCAGATGGGACAGATTTTCCATTGTATGTAGCCGCATCATGCGCTCGCATAGCTTCCTAATAGTCATACGTCTACATCATGTGGTCGCATGGGCCTGTTTTCCCCTGGAGCAGATTTGCTCCAAAACTGTACAGCCTCAAATTGTCGTGTGTCCACTATTAGTTGCAACCGCATGATTCGGTTGCATGGCCTCAAATTTTTCCCTAGTGCAGTATGTCTTAGCTTCAAAGCATATTCCACATAAAGTTGAACTATATTCTAAAACAAAGAGAAAATTATACAATGAGTCTATATGACACAATATACATTAAGGAAGTGACTACTAACACTACATTATTTACTTAAAGGATAATTAGACGAAGTCAATTTATACATGAAATATAGAGAGTTGATATAAATAATTCACTTTTATTAGTAAAAAGAGGTATATATTTATAGGGTTACAATAGGATTACAATGAGAGATAATCTCTTATATTTATACAATAAATATTTTGATATACGCAATCACTAAAATAAGGTTAAATGATAATATTGTTGTGATGAAAAGATATGTTGATAAAGATATGGAGGATCTTTTATATCCTTATCATGCTCCCGTAAGATTAACGTTCCTTAGATAAGTCCAATCTTAAATAGTGATGAGACGAATAACACTTTTGTGAGCGGGTGGAGTTGGATATGTACTCGAACGTGTGTGTGGTTTCCAGTGTGATAACATCAGAGGTTGCATCACGTGGTTGGGTGGGTGGGTTGGTGGATGCAGTTGCTGATGTGATCACATATGAAGTCGCAATAGTTGGTTGGGGAGAGGAGTTAGGGACAAATGTGGTTTGAGGTAGGAGGTCAGATTGTGTTAAGGGTTATAAGGAGGTGTTTGGTGTTGGTGTGGTGTGGTAGGGGGAAAGGGTTCGGTTGTGCACATCGGGTTGAGACGATGAGAGGCTAAGGGTGGTGGTGCCTGGGTGGGGCGCCAAATAGTGTTGTTCCAATAATAAATAGGGTTGTTGTCATTGGAGGTGGTGAGACTCGATAATTGGGTTGTGTTGAAGGTTTTGAGTGTCAGATGGAAGCCATAAGATGCAAAGGGTTTTCGGCTATTGGGTTATGCCGAGGGTATTGTTGTTTGGGTGTAGGCGGTGTTTTTTTTTAAAGAAAAAGAAGAATGGGGTTGTAGTCGGTCGAATAAGGAAGAGAGATGGAAGTGGGGCGGCCATTGAAAGTGTTGTTGTATACGGCAAGGGGTTGGCGCGGATTTCAATGGTGATATATGGAGGGTGGAGATGGAGGAGAGGCAGAGTTTGTGTAGTAAGTGGCGAAAGCGTGTGGTGGTGTTGGGGTAGGGCGATGGTTAGGGTTTTGTCGCGAAGGTTTTGGTAGAGAATAGATCGTTGGAATAGAAGGGGTTTCGGCCATTGGGTATTGCCGATGGTGGTGTGGAAGGAGGAGAGGCAGAAGCAAGTGGTGGTGTTAGGGTGGAACTGCTTAGGATTTTGCCGCGAAGGCTTGGCGGATAAGGATCATTATGACTCTAATACCATAATAGAATAAAAGATGGTTAGATAAAGTCAATTTATACACGAGAGATAGTTGATATGCATGACTCAATCTTATTAATAACAAGAGGTAAATATTTATAGCATTACAATAGAGTTACAATGAGAGATAATTTACTAAATTCATACAATAAATATTTTGATATACACAATCTTTATGTTGATATACACAATCACTAAAATAAGATAAAGATATAATATTTGATTGATGAGAAGATATGATGATGAACATACGTACGGAAGATCTTTTATATCCTTATCAATCCACTACTCTTTTTTGTAATTTGACGTAATTATTCTTTGTTATTTGAGTTGGTCTTACAAAAAACGCGTTTTTTTCTAAGCTTAGGAAAAACGTGTTTTACACTCGCACTTTGTTAAACAGGCTTTTTTACACTGGCACTTTGTTACACATGCACTGGCACTTTTATACATTGGCACTTAATATACATGCACTGACACTGTTTTACACTGGCACTTTCTTACACTAAGACTGACACTTTTTACACTGCTACTTAATATATATGCACTGACACTTTTTTACACTAACACTTTGTTACACTAATACTGGCACTTTGTTGAACTGACACTGACACTTTTTACACTGATACTTTGTTACACATGCACTGACACTTTGTTTACACTGGCACTTTGTTAAACTGGCGCTTTGTTAAACTGGCACTGACACTTTTTTACACTGGCACTTTGTTACACATGCACTGACACTTTGTCATACTGACACTTTGTTAAACTGGCACTGGCACAAACGGAAAAAACAAAACACGTTTTTCCTAAGCTTAAGAAAAAACGCGTTTTTTTTTGTAAGATTTTGGCTTGTTATTTTTTAATGAAACATGAAAGATGTTTTATATACTACAATTTTCATTAATTCACAACATTTTAAATTGAATTCTGATTAATTCTGATTATGATATATTTTTCTTTGAAATACTTGCATTGTCTACTTATAATTTAGTTTTCTAGAATCAATGATTTTTTTCTTTTTAATTTAGCGTTTTTCATTGTTCATTTTTTATATTTTTTATTTTATCTTTTCATTATATAACACAAATTGTCAAATTACTAGTGATTCCTTATTTATCATTCATTTTTGATTAATTTTTTTTGACGTAATACTAAATATACATATAGATGTTATGAGTTTTCTAACATATTATTTAATTTTACTGTTCTTGAAATTAGGGGTGGAAATGGTTCGGTTTAGCTCAGTTTGGGCAAATTTAGAAGTCAAACTGCTAGTATCGATTTGGAAAAATTTCAAACCGAGCTAAATCATAAATTAATTCAGACCGAGCTAAATCAAACTATGGTTCGATTTGGTTCGGTCTAAACTGCAGTTTGATTTGCGGTTTGATTTTGCGGTTCAGACCACGGTTTGGACCGTGATCTAGACCACGGTCAAAACCACATTCCAAATCTAACATAGGTTCATCCCTCTAAATCTGAAGTGAACACTGTATTAGCAATTTGCTTCTAAAATTTCATAAACTCACACTATTAGTAAAACTCATGAATCACACTAAAATCAAATAAACTCACTAAAATCTCATAAAATCACAAATAGTAAGAATTTATTTGATGAGATTAATCTTTTGGAACCACGGTATTAGCCAATTGTTTTTAAAATTTCATAAAATCGGGAGATACAAAAATAAAAGTATACGGATTAGACGAAGGGAGAGAGTTCGAATTACCTGAGAAGAAGATCATTGCCGGTCGGAGGCCTTTGTGGAGGACGAAGGAGTGAACTCGACAGCTCGACCTCGACTCGTCACTCTCACTCACGAAGCATCTTAACAGTGCCCTAACCTAAATCTGATCGTCGTCGATTGAAAAGAGCAGTGCTCGTCGTTGATTGATCGTCGTTGATGAGAGAAACCAGAGATGACGGCAGAGAGAAAACGGGAAGAGAGAGAAACGATTTGGGAATATGGCGCTGAGGTTTTACGAGGTTTTTTTAAGGTGTTATTTAGGGTTTTTAAAAATAAAATTCTGAGATTAACTAAGATTTTGAAGGGACGGTCAGGATTGCGTTTCCATGGTTTGGTTCACGGCTCGGCTTTACGATTCGGTTTCACGGTTTCAAACCACGGTTCAGCTCGGTTTGGCTCGGTTCGATTTAGGAGTGTCAAACCCCAAACTGAGCTGAACCACATGGTTTGTTAATTTTTCAAACAAAGCTAAACCACTTATGTCTAAAAACCGAACCAAATCACAGAGTTTAACTCGGTTCGACTCCAAACCGTGATTTAAATCAAACCATTTCCACCCCCACTTGCAATTATTCAAAACGTTGGTTGCTTAAAAAAACATACTCAATTTTCTCATAAAAATAGTTTCATTTGACTCTTTTATGATCAATACAAGTGAAATTTAAGTAACATTAATATAAATCTATTTATCTTAATACAATTTTAAAATTATTATTGACATTAATATTTGTTTAACGCACACTTGACTTGACTATTAAAAGCCAAATAAAACTATCTTTTTTAAACTAATGGAGTATTATTTAATGCTCCCTTCATCCCTAAGAACATCCATAGTGGTGAACGAAAAATTCGTTTATCACGTGAACGAAACTGGCCTGTGAACGAAATTTCGCCCACTCCAGCTTACATTCTGTAGTGGTGAACGAATTTTTCGTTCACATATCTATATTTTTAATAGAAATTTGATATTATAAAATTAATAATATACATTAATAAATATTATTTTTTATTAACATCATTAACAATAAATATAATTATTTTTTTTATTATTTTACTTAATTGCACAATTTTAAAAAATTAAACACACATAAATAAACGTTAAATTACGATAATTTAAAACATTACACTCATGAAAATCAAAAATTAGAATACAACACACAAACGAATGAACAGAAAGTAACGTGCTCATAAATAAAATAATGCATATGATCTCAAGGATTGTTCTTTGCATATATATGCTCAATTAGGTCTGCTTTGATAAGTGTAGGGCTGTTACACGAAACGAGCCGGCTCGAGCTCGGCTTGGGCTCGACTCGTAAAAAGCTCGAGTTCGAGTGGGCTCGAGGTGAACTCGAGCTCGAGCTCGAACCGACCTTCAAGCTCGTTTTTTTTAGCCGGCTCGAGTTCGGCTCGTATGTTCGACGAGCTCTGACCGAGATCGACTCGGCTCGAGCTCGGGTCGTTAAGCTCGTTAAAAGCTCAAATATATATTGTGAATTATGATTTTTTTTTAAAAAAATCAAGCCTCGTTTAGGCTCGAGTTCGTTTAGAGCTCGAAAAGCTTGTTTGATTTCAGATTTTTTCAAAAAATATGTCCAAGCTCGAGCTCGGCTCGTTAATACTCGAGTTGGAGCAGCTCGCGAAAAGCTCAAAACTCGAGTCAATCCGAGCTCGAATGGTCATACTGGGCTCGGGCTCGAGCTCGATCTCGAGCTCAAGAAAAGCTCGAGCTCGATAACTTTTATTCGAGCTCGAGCTCGAAACTTCAAAGCTCGGCTCGGCTCGTCAGCCCTAGCCAAGTGTGTAGCTTTGCTTTGAACTTTCCACTTGCGCGCCATGTATTCTTCGATGTTATTTCCAACGTGTGAATTTTCTCTTGTATACGTGAATGTATCATCTTGCGCAATTCGGGTGGACTTATTTTTTTTATTTTTTTTTTGTTTGTCGGCCCAAAATTCACTCGCATCATCATATTTTCTATATCGATCACGTTCATCTTCAACTATCATATTATGCAATATGATGCAAGTTGTCATTATTTTACCAAGAATCACCTCGCTCCAAGCGAGTGACGGTTTACGGAGTATTGCAAAGCGAGCTTGAAGTACCCCAAAAGCACGCTCTACGTCTTTTCTGCATGCTTCATGCGCTTTTGCAAACAATTTGTCCTTTTCTTCTATAGGTTGGGGGATTGAATTGATGAATGTTACATATTGTGGATAAATTTCATCGGTGAGATAATATCCCATGTCGTATTGATTGTTGTTCACTTGGAAGGTAACTGAGTGGGATTTCAACGAGTTAAATGTAATTGTAAAAAAAGCTTACGCGCCATTTATAGGAGTCTGAAAATTCAACATTGTTAATTACTTTCTTATCTACGGATGCACCTTGTCTTTTACAAAAGCCCATTTATTGGATTCCTGAACTTGTCTGACTTTTAATACCCGTGATATAAAGTTTGATGTGATCATTCAATTTTACTAATGCACATTTATTTTTGTCCCGACAAAAGAGAAGTGCCACATTACGTAAAGTTAATGGTTTGGTTCCAAACTGTCATCTTTTATATGACCATTCACTACGAAAAAAACAAAAAAGATAATAAAAGATAGATATTATTGATTTTCTAACATACATTTTTTAGTTTTTTGAAATTCAAATACAATAGTATAATAATTAAACAAAGCAAACTTAAACTTGGCAAACATTGCTAAAATCGATTAAAAATCCCCAACTCAACAATCAACTTCCTTTTTATCTCTTCCTTTTCGGGGGTCAGAACTGCCTTATCAAGAAGCTTTCCAAGCAAATTTGATTTGGATAACATCTTCTTCATATAGTATTTGTTTTTATGTAACTCCAATTTCTCTCGTTCTAATTCAAGATTTGTTGCGTGTTGGTCACTGAGCAGTTGGAGTCTAGTAGTAAAACCCTCTACTACATCAGCTGTTGAAGACCCTCCGCTAGAATACCCTTTTTTTTATGCTAAGGCGGCTTTTGCTGCCTTTTTTCTTGGTGGTCTGTCTCGTAATTGAACCATACCTGCATCATCACTTTCTGTTGTCGCATAATTGCCCTGTTTATTAAGTTTGAACCTCTTATCTCTGCCTCCACTTTCGTTATCACTGTCCAAGAGAACTGGACGAGATGTCTCAGCCTTCTCTTTTATGTTCGTCGTGGTGTAATTCTTAATTTGCTCCTCCCATTTGCGATGATTCTTCAACATAAACCATGCATGCTCATCTTTAAAAGGTTTACCTTCTTGATTCTCGTATAATTGTTTAGCCTCCGTACGAACGTCTTCTTCATTGTACCCACTTCCTTTTCGTCTAGTTGCTTCCTTATACATTGCCACAAATAGGTTTACCAATTTTGCCATCCTATTCTATTGACCTCGAAGCATTGATAAAGTTCGTTTACCAATTTCTGATGGCCTTTGTTGATGCGCTGTATCATACTTAGACTTGACAGTAGCCCACAACTTTTCATACTTTTGGTTAGTGCCTACTATTGCATCAGTGCTTGTATTCACGTTGGCACTGATGAGAGCTTCATCTTCTTTGTATTTCCATGCAATGTTGGCTCCTTTTTTCTTTTTTGTTGCTCCTCCTTGCCGCCTTGTGGGTACTGCCTCTTCTTCTTCATCACCCTCATCTTCTTCTTGCATCTCTGGAACAAATTCGTTGTTCTGTGACTCTTGAGTAAAACTTTGGTAGTTAGGTGCAAAGTCGAAAGATGACCGGCTGTTTAGTGGAGAATTAAAATCTTGGGGTGGGCTTTGTTTGAAGTTTATGTTGGTGTTATGCCCTAGGCCTATGATTGATAGACTTATGTGTTGACATTATTTATTATTATATGAGATGTTTATCATTTGATTATTATATGTTTTGTATATTTATTTATAATAATCTCCGTCCCTAATTATTAAGAGAATGATTAGTACAATTGTCAATGGATAATCATGTGATGATTATATGCATAGAGATGCACATTGAAATTATGAGTACTTGTTAGAGAACAAGTGACTGGACATGACCCGCATGAGATTTATGACATGGTCAAGTGTCATAAGTAAATCTCATAAGGTTACTTCATTTAGTTCCTAGACCTAAGATTATCGTGACCTTACATATGATGAAAGTCATGTTTGATTTTAGTCAAACGATATCTTAACACGTTATCTATAAAGGCTATCTTTGGCATGATTGGATTCATGATGGGAAGGATGATAAGTCAAGATGGAATTTGTCCCTCGGAAGAGAGATATTTTGCTTGGGCCCCTCGATGAGTGATAATGATGAAAGTGTATGGTCGTACCCCAATATGATTGGAATTATCATTATACTCAAAAAATCGAGAAAGCATTGAACAAAGACAAGTTGACAAGGACCATGACTTGTGTTCAATATAACATCGTGAGACAAAGGGAGAAATGGAAGTACACCATTAGAAACGTGAACTCTTACGTTATATTATTTGGGTAGACATAATGGCTTGCTAGAGTCCGCTTATGTCTTACGAGGTTCGATATGATCGAACTCATTGCCAACATAATGTAATCCTATTGGGTCACACACAACTAGAATGAATTGGTTAAACCAGAGGAAGAATGATTGAGAGTTTCTGCATCTGGCTACATATGTCACACGACATACTTAGCCATGGGCTTAGTATACCGCGCGACATATTAAGCCTCTGACGCATTTTTTTTGACAGCCTGTTCTCCTAATACGATTAGGAGACGTATTTATGTCAATGTAGTATAAATATGAGAGGCCTGTCAACCCTAATGGTCTAGCCGAAATTTTCAAGCAAAATTCACAACAAAATACTCTCAATATTCTTCAAGGTTTAGATCTAGCAATCATCAAGAAATCGTTCTTGAATTCATTCAAAGGTGTGGATACCGAAAGAGGGTCTTCGCTCGTTCATCGATCAAGACCTAGAGTTCAAGCAAGTTGAAGAACGAAGTTTGTGATTCGACATCACATAATCAAATCGTTCGATAGCTCAAGAACGGAAAGCGTTCAAGGTTGGTATAATTCTATCTCATAGGAATTTAAATTAATTGTATAGAACGGATCCTAGGGCTTCTTGGGTTTTATGTTTTTAATGCTTAATTCCGCTGCGCATGGACCCGTAAAACCCAACAGTGGTATCAGAGCCCCGTTCGTATGATTATGTTTGAATTAACATGCTAGATTTAAGATATAAATTGTTTATATGCTTATTGCATGTTCATGTATGTGATAGAATTTTGATTGTTTATGTGAAACAATATGAAAATCGTTTTCGAATTATGTTGAATTAAATCTGTAAAAGGGTTGTTTTATGTGATTTAATTGCATGTGATCTGAATTGATTTGAATCTGGAAATCCTGTAATCTGGCTGCTTAGGTCACGCGACATAGTGAGCCTCATATGGAAATCTGGTAATCTGGCTAGTTATGTCACGCGACAAACCTAGCCTCTGGCTGATGTTGTCACGCGACATAATAAGTCAAATCTGGGCAGAATCAGTTTGTTCAATTTTTTCTGCTATTCTGTGATTGAGTTTACAATCTGTTAAGTTCATATGATAATCTGGATGTTATAAAATTAAGTTTATAAAACCATGCTAGATTGATTCATTGTTTATGCATGCTTAATTGATTAAAATGTGATTTTAATAATTATTGCGATGCATATTTTATTTGTTCTTACATGCTAAGAATTTTTTTAATTAGATGTTTAGTTGAAACATGATATTTTAGTTTCCTAATATGTTTAGATTTAGACAATGTAAATTTTGGATCTTATGATTGTTTATGGAAACAAGTCATAAATACGCGAAATTTAAAAGGAAACTGATTGTTTATAAAAGGAAGTGATTATGTTGCTAAATTAGAGTTTATTTCTGATTGTGCATGTCTAGGAGAGTTCTGTCTAAGGAAGAGTTGGTACTTAAGAAGTCCTTGTGGCTCACCTATCTTCCTGGGAACTTACCTGGTGCACGACTATGACTATCTTTCTGATATGCTTATAATCTACCTTTAAAGAACCTTCATTTAACTTTTAAGTTCTTTATGCCAATTCATGATTAAAACACTTGAGACCATTCGGATAGTTTTGGGTAGGCTTGCCATAGCAAGGTGCTTTGATTCTATTCGAATGCGAGCAAGATGAGGAAATGGTGGTTCCTATAAGTTTAAAGTGAATGAACTTAATGGGGTTATCAAAATGGTTTTGGACCCAAGGCATAAGATGAGATTAAAATATGCCTAGACATATGATGTCTTGAATTAATCTCATAAAAAGTTCTAAGAGTCATATATGTGATATGATTGATGTTTTCTACCTAATTAATTTAATTTTGAGCTGTTTGCCATAGCAAACTTGAAATTGAATTAAAGTTGGATCTTAGCCCATTAAATGTATATTATGCTTATTTGCATTTGAAGGTGTATAATTTAGTGGGAGCATTTTAAATAAATGCATTATACTTTTCATATAATATGTTTACTTATATGTGTTCATATTTTATGTATATTTTTTTGTAGAATAAATGGCATCAAACAATAATCACCTGTCACTGCGATCTCTCCTTGAGAAGGAGAAGTTGGAAGAGAATGGTACAAACTATATGGATTGGATCCGTAGCCTAAGAATTGTTCTAAGGCAAGAGGAAAAACTGTACGTTCTCGAGGAACCTATTCCACCTGAACCTGCTGCCAATGCTACTAGGGCAATAAGGGAACAATATCTGAAGCACAAGCGTGACTCTACAGATGTTGATTGTCTTATGCTCTCCACCATGTGCAAGAACCTTCAGAAGGATCTTGAGCACTTGGGGACAGTCGACTTAAACAATCGACTGATGGAAATGTTCCAAGTTCAAGCTAGACAAGAAAGGTACAACACAGTTGCAGTCTTGACCTCATGCAAGATGAGTGAAGGACAAGCTGTTGGTCCCCATGCTCTCAAGTTGAAGGGCCATATTGAGCATCTTGAAAGGCTCGGTTTTCCAATTAGCCAAGAGTTGGCTACCGACATAATATTGAATTCATTACCTAAAAGTTTTAGTCATTTCATAATGCACTATAACATGGGTGGAATGAATAAAAACCTTTTCGAGTTAGTTCAAATGTTGAACACTGCGGAAACCAATATTGTCGAGAAGAAAACCGACCAACTGCTAATGGTTAACAAGGGGAAGGGTTTCAAGGGTAAAGGAAAGGCAAAGGTTGCTAATCCTAAGGTAAAAGTTGCCAAACCCAAAGAGGCTTCCAAGCCTAAAGAGGCTAAGCCTAAGTCCCAAGAGGACGCAGTCTGCTTCCATTGCAATGAGATTGCACATTGGAGGAGAAACTGCGCAAAATACAAGAAAGCACTGAAGAAGGGCAAAGGAGTTGCTTCGACTTCAGGTATCTTTGTTATAGATATATTCCTATCTACTTCTAGTTCTTGGGTATTGGATACCGGATGTGGAACTCACATTTGTTTAAATGTGCAGGGTCTAAAGAACAGAAGGATGCTTAAGGAAGGCAAAGTGGACCTGCGTGTGGGGAATGGAGCAAGAGTTACTTTACCTAGTGGACTAATACTTGTTTTGAACAATTGTTATTACATTCCAGCTTTAAGTAGGAATATTATTTCGATTTCAGCTTTGGATAATGAAGGTTTTAATTTTCTTATATGTGATAAGAAATTTTCTATTTACAAGAGTGATATGCATTATTGTACTGCTGTTTCATTCAATGGCCTTTATGTTCTTGATATTGAAAATCGTGATAATGATATCTATAATATTAACAAGAAATCTAAACCCAATGATGTAAACCACACTTACTTATGGCATTGTCGTCTTGGCCATATAAACGAGAAACGCATTTCTAAACTCCACAAAGATGGATTTTTGGACTCACATGATTATGAATCATATGAGACATGCGAATCTTGTTTACTTGGCAAGATGACCAAGGACCCATTTACCAAAACCGGTGAAAGGGCGGGTGACTTATTAGGACTCATACATACCGATGTATGTGGGCCTATGAGTAGCGATGCTAGGGGAGGATTTCGGTACTTCATAACATTCACTGATGATTATAGTAGATTTGGATATGTTTATCTAATGAAACATAAGAGTGAATCGTTTGAGATATTTCGAATATTTCAAAATGAGGTGCAAAATCAACTTGGCAAAACTATTAAGGTACTTCGATCCGATCGAGGTGGTGAATATTTGAGCCAAGAATTTGATAGTCATCTTAAGAGTTGTGGAATCGTTTGTAACTCTCTCCACAGGAACACCACAATGGAATGGTGTGTACGAAAGGAGGAATAGAACTTTGTTGGACATGGTTCGTTCTATGATGAGTCAAGTTGAGCTTCCTTTATCCTTTTGGGGACATGCACTAGAAACTGCTGCTTTCACTATAAACAGAGTTCCTACCAAATCGGTTCAAAAGACCCCATATGAGATGTGGCATGGAAGAAAACATAGTTTGTCTTTCATGAAGATTTGGGGTTGCGATGCATATGTCAAGAAGTTAACTTCTGACAAGCTAGCACCTAAATCTGATAAATGTGTTTTTGTGGGTTATCCTAAGGAAACCAAAGGATACTATTTCTACAACCGAAACGAGAACAAAGTGTTTGTTGCTCGAAATGGTACTTTCTTAGAAAAGGAGTTTCTTCGCAAAGGAACCAGTGGGAGTAAAATAGATCTCGAAGAAATTCGAGAACCCGAAAACAACATTGAACCAATGGTAGAAACTGAACCAAGTTCACAAACCGTTGTGGAACCGGTTCAAGATGCACAAGTTCCTCGCCAAAGTGGTAGGTCACGATCCGAACCCGAGAGATATGAATTTCTCATTACGGAAAGTGATGAAGTGGAGTTAATCGAAAACGATGAACCCACTTGCTATCATGAAGCAATGTCCGCTCCTGATTCGAAAAAATGGCAAGAGGCCATGAAATCTGAATTACAATCCATGGCTGATAATCAAGTTTGGAACTTGATTGATCCACCCGAAGGTGTAAAAACCATAGGGTGCAAATGGGTCTTCAAAATGAAGACCGACATGGATGGGAAGGTGCACACCTATAAGGCTAGGCTTGTAGCTAAGGGATATAGGCAGATTCATGGCATCGACTATGATGAAACCTTTTCGCCTGTAGCCATGCTTAAGTCTATTAGAATTTTAATCGCCATAGCCGCATATTATGACTATGAGATATGGCAAATGGATGTCAAAACAGCTTTCCTTAATGGGAAGTTGCTTGAGGATGTATACATGATACAACCTGAAGGTTTTGTCAGTCCAGAAAATTCTAACAAGGTGTGTAAGTTGCAGAAATCCATTTATGGATTGAAGCAAGCTTCTAGGAGTTGGAATCTACGTTTTGATGAAGCAATCAAGGAGTTTGGCTTTATCAAAAACGAAGATGAACCTTGTGTATACAAGAAAATTAGTGGGAGCGTAGCACTATTTTTAGTATTGTATGTCGACGATATCTTACTCATTGGAAATGACGTTTCTGCACTACAGACTGTTAAGTCTTGGTTAGGAAAGTGTTTTTCAATGAAAGATATGGGCGAAGCCGCATATATCCTTGGTATCAAGATCTATAGAGATAGATCCAAGAGGATGATTGGTTTAAGTCAAAGTACTTACATTGACAAAGTCCTTAGAAGATTCCAAATGGAAAATTCTAAAAGAGGAAACTTGCCAATATTGCATGGTATATCTCTTAGCAAGAATCAAAGTCCTAAGACTAATGATGAGCGAAAGAGAATGAATGGTATTCCATATGCTTCGGCAATTGGGTCTATCATGTATGCTATGTTATGTACTAGACCCGATGTCTCGTGTGCTCTAAGCATGACGAGTAGGTACCAATCGGATCCGTGAACCACATTGGATAGCGATCGAGAATATCCTTAAGTACTTACGAAGAACTAAGGATGTATTCTTGGTCTTTGGAGGAATGGAAGAAGATCTTGTAGTCAAAGGCTACACAGATGCTAGCTTCCAAACCGACAAAGATGATTTCGCATCGCGATCTGGATTTTTGTTTACGCTTAATGGAGGCATTTGTGAGTTGGAAAAGTTCCAAGCAAAGTACCGTCGCTGATTCTACAACCGAAGCTGAGTACATAGTGGCATCCGATGCAGCTAAGGAAGCAGTTTGGATCAAAAAGTTCATTAGTGATTTGGAAGTCGTTCCAAGCATCAAAGATCCTATTGAACTTTACTGTGATAACAATGGTGCCATTGCACAAGCAAAGGAACCAAGATCACACCAGAGATCCAAACACATACTTCGACGTTTCCACATTATCCGTGAGATATATGAAAGGGAAGATGTTAAGATATGCAGAGTAGACACTGATGACAATGTGGCAGACCCATTAACTAAGGCTCTCCCGCAAGCTAAGCATGATGGTCATGTTAGGTCCATGGGTATTCGATACATGGTAGATTGGGCCTAGTGCAAGTGGGAGACTGTTGGTGTTATGCCCTAGGCCTATGATTGATAGACTTATGTGTTGACATTATTTATTATTATATGAGATGTTTATCATTTGATTATTATATGTTTTGTATATTTATTTATAATAATCTCCGTCCCTAATTATTAAGAGAATGATTAGTACAATTGTCAATGGATAATCATGTGATGATTATATGCATAGAGATGCACATTGAAATTATGAGTACTTGTTAGAGAACAAGTGACTGGACATGACCCGCATGAGATTTATGACATGGTCAAGTGCCATAAGTAAATCTCATAAGGTTACTTCATTTAGTCCCTAGACCTGAGATTATCGTGACCTTACATATGATGAAAGTCATGTTTGATTTTAGTCAAACGATATCTTAACACGTTATCTATAAAGGCTATCTTTGGCATGATTGGATTCATGATGAGAAGGATGATAAGTCAAGATGGAATTTGTCCCTCGGAAGAGAGATGTTTTGCTTGGGCCCCTCGATGAGTGATATGATGAAAGTGTATGGACGTACCCCAATATGATTGGAATTATCATTATACTCAAAGAATCGAGAAAGCATTGAACAAAGACAAGTTGACAAGGACCATGACTTGTGTTCAATATAACATCGTGAGACAAAGGGAGAAATTGAAGTACACCATTGGAAACGTGAACTCTTACGTTATATTATTTGGGTAGACATAATGGCTTGCTAGAGTCCGCTTATGTCTTATGAGGTTCGATATGATCGAACTCATTGCCAACATAATGTAATCTTATTGGGTCACACACAACTAGAATGAATTGGTTAAACCAGAGGAAGAATGATTGAGAGTTTCTGCATCTGGCTACATATGTCACGCGACATACTTAGCCATGGGCTTAGTATACCGCGCGACATATTAAGCCTCTGACGCGTTTTTTGACGGCTGTTCTCCTAATACGATTAGGAGACGTATTTATGCCAATGTAGTATAAATATGAGAGGCACATCAACCACAATGGTCTAGCCGAAATTTTCAAGCAAAATTCACAACAAAATACTCTCAATATTCTTCAAGGTTTAGATCTAGCAATCATCAATAAATCGTTCTTGAATTCATTCAAAGGTGTGGATACCGAAAGAGGGTCTTCGCTCGTTCATCGATCAAGACCTAAAGTTCAAGCAAGTTGAAGAACGAAGTTTGTGATTCGACATCACATAATCAAATCGTTCGATAGCTCAAGAACGGAAAGCGTTCAAGGTTGGTATAATTCTATCTCATAGGAATTTAAATTAATTGTATAGAACGGATCCTAGGGCTTCTTGGATTTTATGTTTTTAATGCTTAATTCCGCTGCGCATGTACCCGTAAAACCCAACAGTTTAGAGGATTTGAGTTGTTGGGATAGTTTTGAAAATTGTGTTGCTGATAATTTTGTACGAAATTGGGATCGTTAACCATCATTTGATCGAACCAAGCATGATCAGGATTTGTTCCGGAATTATGAGAATTATTCCCGTAATTACTCATAATAAAAAATAAAAAATCTTGATTTTTTTGCTAATTATAGTTGAGCTCTATTTTTTGACCTAAACGACGTCGTTTGACGCAAGAGAAAATTTAAATATATAAAAAATTAAAATTTTTATCAAATATATACAATAATAAAATATTAGAATAATTTTTTAATATTAAAATATATAAATTATGTCAAATATTATAAAATTAGACTCTATTTATAGAGAAAAAGAAATTATAAACATTTTTAATATTTTTATTTCAATAATATAATTTCAAAAATGTCCAAATTACAAAATATACATATAGCTCAGACCAGTTCACGAATTCGTTCATGAGAAGAACGAAAATTTTCGTTTATGGCTATTAACAAATATTTAACCACCACTAATTGGCATAAACCAAAATTGGTTCATCAAATTACAAAGAATAAACCAATTTGGTTCACCACTAATCATGGTCTAAATGAATCCAAATTTTATTTTAAGCAACATAATAAAACTTAATTTTTTTGATACACGTTAAAAACTAGATTTATCACTCAAATTTATATTTCAATAACATAATATATTGTGTAATATTTGACTTTCTCGGTCCCATTTTATATTAGCCATATAACAAAGGCCTTTTGATTGAGCGTTATCCGGTTGTGGGATTGTGTTGAGAGGCCACCACATAGCGTAGGTCCCAAGTTCGGCTCCCTATAGGAGCAAAGTGGAGAACATGTGTTACTATGCCCCATAGAGGGTGATTTGTGACGTCTAACGGTGAATTTTCAGATGGCGCGATACGTTTATGGCGATATTACAAATGATGCGTATAATATTCTGTAATAGGTTTCAATAGTGGTGAGACTGCATAGGAATTTGTAATATGCAGTGCAACAGATCTGTAACAGACTCCACGGTGATTTGTAATATTATGACAGTTTCTTATCTTAATTAAATATTAAAAATTGTTATAAATAACTAAGTAATATAAAAAATCATTAGAGTGATTTGATTAATATTAATATTTGATCAAGATTACTTGTGTTTTATTAATGTAACTAGTATAAATGAGATCGAAGATGTATAATTTTTTACCAGTTTGTCTAAAAATGTCATCTACTTTTCCCAATATGAATTTTTTATGTCTCAGTTAAATGATTTAGTTATTTTAAAATGAGTAACTCTTGTGAAAAATTAGTTTTTTTTTTTAAATATTATAAAAAAACTAGTTTTCAGAATAGTTCATCACACTTATTAGTTAGACTTAGTGCTTTAAAACTAGTTTTTTTCTTATATTAAAAAAAACTAGTTTTTTTGCAAGATTTCGGCTTTTAAAATATCATGATTACAATATCTTGTAGTATTATTTTGGAGATAAAGGATTTTTTTTTTTTTTTTTTTTTTAACAAAAATGAATAGGAATTGGAATTCCTATTCCTATCCTCCAGGAAAAATTAAATTCCTCCTTTATCCCCCCTATTATATAAACAAACTAGACCTAAGGTTCTTGCCTTGATACAAAACGCTATCTCGCCTGTTGCGCCGTTGTTTCGGTAAGCCCTAGTTCTTTGCTTGTTCTTCTGGATTCATATACTTGGTTTCGTTTCTTGAATTGAGTTGATATATCGGTAAATAGGCTTGATTAGAGTTTATGTGTGTTTGCTTATTTTACCCATGAGATTTTAATTTAATTTGTATGATTCCGCTAGGAATTAGATCGGATCTATATATAAGCAAATTTAGATTTCAGATTGATTTTTCTCTGCTCCTATCAGAATCTGCTTATTGAATTAATAATTTTATTTCTAGATTTAGGGTTTCACCGTGGAGCTTTCTGTTGATTTATTGGATTGGTTTTGTTTAGTGTGTAGGATGTTTTTTTTTTATTTGTAATTGTATTTTTATAGAAATTTGGCACTATGAATTGCTATGAGAGGTCAAGATCCTAGGATTTAGCATTGATAAATTGGAGGGCAGTCAATCCTAACTGCCAAACTGTGTTATCAAATTGTCTGGTCTTGCCTAGTTCTTAAGGTCATGTGGTCCGGTTCTGATTTAGATTTCCATTAAACCATGTGGTTAGGTTCGGTTTCCAGAGTTGATAAATAAAATAATACTCCCTCCGTCCAAAAAATGTTCAAATTTACTCTTTGATCAAGAGCAAGTTTAAAAAAAAAAGTTGGACATTAATTTTGGGACGGAGTGAGTAAAACATAGCCCCAATTTTCTAGTACTGCTCTATTTTTTAGTCTGCTTAAAATGTAATGTGTATGGAATTGAATGATGTGACAAAGATGAACTACCTATGTCCCAAAATGAATGTCCAAATCTGCTTTTGATCAACAGTAAATTTGTCCGTTCATTTTGGGATGGAAGGAGTGTTAGTTTTTGCCAATTTCAATCTACTGATGAAATCAAACTGCATTTGATGAATAAACTGGGGTGTGGCACTTTCCTAATTAAGGCTATTGTACATTACATAAACTTTCCCATCTTTGCAATTGCCTCGATTTTGCCTAACAAGTGCAACCACCTTACAAAATACCTTTGTGCAATCTAATATGTACATGTTAATTTTTTTTCAAAACTTGAGGACAAATAACTGTTTCTTTTGTAGGTAGTCCGTTGTTATTTTTGTCGGTTTAGTCCATTAAGATGGCTGATGGTCAAGAAACTGATAAGAACATCGAGATATGGAAGATTAAGAAGCTTATCAAGGGACTGGAAGCTGCTCGAGGTAATGGAACCAGCATGATCTCTCTTATTATGCCTCCACGTGATCAAATATCCCGAGTTACCAAAATGCTTGGAGATGAATTTGGAACTGCTTCTAACATAAAAAGCAGAGTGAATCGCCAGTCGGTTTTAGGGGCTATCACATCTGCTCAGCAGCGACTTAAGCTCTACAACAGAGTTCCTACCAATGGACTTGTGCTCTACACTGGAACAATTGTCACTGATGATGGCAAAGAGAAGAAGGTTACTATTGACTTTGAGCCGTTCAGGCCCATAAATGCCTCTCTTTATCTTTGTGACAACAAGTTCCATACTGAAGCTCTCAACGAACTTCTAGAATCTGATGATAAGTTTGGTTTCATTATAATGGATGGGAATGGGACCCTTTTTGGGACATTGAGTGGAAACACGAGAGAGATACTTCACAAATTTAGTGTTGATCTTCCAAAGAAACATGGAAGAGGAGGGCAGTCAGCTCTTCGATTTGCTCGTCTCCGGATGGAGAAGCGCCATAACTATGTGAGGAAGACAGCTGAACTCGCTACACAGTTCTTTATCAATCCAGCAACCAGCCAGCCAAATGTTTCAGGACTTATACTTGCTGGATCTGCTGATTTTAAGACTGAGCTGAGTCAGTCTGATATGTTTGATCCTCGTCTTCAGGCAAAAATTTTGAATGTGGTTGATGTCTCTTATGGGGGTGAGAATGGTTTTAATCAAGCTATTGAATTGTCCTCAGAAATTCTCGCCAATGTTAAATTTATACAAGAGAAGCGTCTGATTGGCAAGTATTTCGAAGAAATTAGTCAGGACACCGGAAAGTATGTATTTGGCGTGGAGGACACACTTAAAGCTTTGGATATGGGGGCAGTGGAAATACTCATTGTCTGGGAAAATCTGGACATTCAAAGGTTTGACCTTAAGAATACCGCTACAGGTGAAAGAATCATAAAACACCTGAACAAGGATCAAGAGGCTGATCAGAGTAACTTTCGGGATCCAGTTACCAATGCTGAACTTGAGGTTCAGGAGAGGAAGTCACTGCTTGAATGGTTTGCAGAAGAGTACAGACGGTTTGGATGCTCGCTCGAATTTGTCACCAATAAATCGCAAGAGGGATCTCAATTCTGTAGAGGATTTGGAGGGATTGGTGGAATCCTTCGTTACCAGCTCGACATTCGATCTTTTGATGAACTTTCTGATGATGGTGAAAATTTAGATGATTTTGAATAACAATCAATCACTTCTCCACTGCCGGTGCAGGAGGATGGGGCGAAAATCCTGCACCGAGCGCGAGTTGTCGTGCATGCTGCTGCGCCCGTGCTAGTCCCTGTTCAAAGTGTTCTTACTAAGGTGACTTACACTTCTCTTCATAATATGTAGTGTTTTGTTGCGTATAAAATCTGAATTTATTACTGACAAGTGACAAGCTTATTAATATGTTGGCTGCATCTATTTTACTTCATGTTTATGCTATCTATGTATATACAGTACTTGCAAAAAGTTTTTGGTTATGACCTGCTTTTAACTAACAAATCCAGATTCCTTAAACGTTGATCTAATCACTAGTGAATGCGGCGCACACCATTTGTAAATACTAAAATGATAAAACTTGTTACTGTAGTTTTCTGTAAAAAAAATATGTTGCTTTATCTTTTTCTTTCTCTTAATTTAATTTCTATTTAAAATTTGATGATTATGGTTTCACTTTATAGTATTTAACTTTTGGATTGGGGAAAAAGTTGGTAGTTATATGAAAGTTGTGAGTAAGCTATTTAACTTGCAATGCCTTCATTTTTTGAAGGAGTAGAAGCAGAGTTGGCGCTAAAAAAAGTGTAGTGCTCCCACTTTGCAATAGTAGAGATGTTACTACTCAGTGGCGAGGCTAAGTGAAGAGGAAGGGGGTCGGCTGACCCCCATGTTTTGATTTTTTTTTTTTACTAGTGCTATTTTTAATATTTTATTTTGATTTTAGGGTAAAATTTGGTATTTTATAAAATCTGACCCCCTTACTACAACAGAAAATTTACACTGTATTTTTTCGACCCCCTTCCCTTCGATTCCTGGCTTCGCCACTGTTACTACTTGTGCTAGTTGTGTGATTGCATGCCAAGTATCTCGCTCTTAGTGGTGTATACATCTTTTATTGCGTATATTGACTTATGCAATTATATTGCAAAGATGCATGAATATTCTTGTTAATCCACTTTCTAAACACTTAGTTTTGTAATTATAAAATGACCAGTGACAAAAATTTGGTAAAAAAAAAAAAAAAACAATTAGGGACAAAGTTTTTTACAGAAAAAAGCATTCATTTTGGGACTAAATTTCTTGATTGAAAATGGACATTTATTTAGGGACAGAGGGAGTACTTGTTTCTTTAGTAGCTGAAATCCATCTAGTACATGCTAGCCTGAGATACGAAATAATTTACAATGTATAACATATCCTGCTATCTAAATAATTTACAGACTCAGTTTGAGATGATTATTCATTGTTCTTTTAATTGAACATGACGAGGTACCTTGTAATTCTAGTTTGGGTAGGTCCATCCCAACTAGAAAATGGAAAAGTGAAACATCTTGATGAATATGAAGTATGTATTCTCTTTTGAGAGTAAAATTCCTCAATAGTATGCTCTACTTGTTTATATAATGGACAAGAATTATAAGTAGAATGCCATTCTAGTTTGCTTCTTAGCTGACTTTACTCCAAGTGTGTATCTTTCAAACAGGTTTTCTCTTATTGGTACAGAGATAGTAGTTAGTTTTGGTACATCTGCTGTTACTTGCATTTGATAAGTTTAGGCTACCTTCTCCCTCCGTCCCATAATGATTTAGTCTCATTTGACTATTTAAACAAGTTAACAACCTATTTTCATTTCCATCACTAATGTTAATGAAGTTTACTTATTACTCCACTACTCCCTCTTCTTCTTTGATTGGCTCTCATCCTCTCCTCTCTCCCCTCTCCCCCTTTTCCTTGGTTGGCAAGATTTCAACATAACAATTATGGAAATGAGACTATCTCTTTGGGATAAAAAAAATGGCAAATGGAAACGTCTTTATGGGACGGAGGGAGTATAATTTACATCATGGAGGTTAGAAGGCCAATTTCAAATGAGGGGATGGCATTCCCCTCTTATCGGTGTATGTATGTATATGAATTTGTACACTAGTAAATAAATCTCTATGGACTACAAGGGAAAGTAGGTATCATATTTCTGTTTTTAATTGTCAAAGTTTAAAATATATGTTATTTATCCTTCTTTCTGTTTATGTATAATACCAGTTGGATGAATCACACGTGGGTGGTTCCAGAGCATGTATGGGAGCAATTGAAGCTTGTTTTTACCTTGCCGGAAACTTTCCTGTGGACCGGATGAAGAGACTTGAGGAGCAACTTGAAACTCCATGAGATAGTTCTGTCGACTTGTTTGGAGACAATGTGAAGAAATTATGCTTGTGCTAATTGAAGACGAAGTTCAATTAGTTTGCAGTTGCTTATGAAAGTGAATTTTTTACTTAATTTATGCGGAAGAAGACCCTTTGCTGAATAATAAGCGGTTTTAACATTTAGTGCTTTCAGGCATGCCTAGATTGTGTGTGTTGGTTTGAAGATGAAAGCCATAACTTTCATGCTACTGTTATTAATAGTAAGTCATTTGATCAGTGTGGTTGACTTTTGTTAATGTGGTTTTTATGGTTCTTTATAATATTCTACTTGTAAGCTTATAATGCCAGTTATAGTTGGATTCTTCTCCCACTGGGTTTCATTGGGACTCTTTTATCTGGTGGAAATGGATTCACTTTTGCATATCAAGGGTGCCAACTTTTTCAGGTTGAGGTGCTTGATGTGAGTTACTCCGTCTCAAAATGAATTACCATTTTGAATTTACAAAATGTTGATTTTTAATAGAAAAAATTATAAATATTTTTGCAACTCAATTTCAAAATTTTAATTTTGCTAAAATGTAATGAGCTATGAAAAAAAAAATTAAAATAAGAATGGTTATTCAATTTGGGATAGAGAAAGAGAAAGCTAAGTAATTGTTGTTCTGAGACTGGTATTGTCTTGTTGTACCTTGTTGTGATAAAGGATTTTGGATTTTGGATTTTTTTTCATGCATCTTTTTTCTTGATGCGACATTGACATAGAAGCGATTTCTAAGAAAAATTACATAAATTTAGGGTTAAAATAGTCTAAATAGAATTGACGAAAAGGGTATGTGAAATTAAATCAAATATCGAATTACCTTTTGAAGAGGGGGGGGGGGGGTGGGGGAGTGTTAGACATGAGGAAGAGGCATTAGAAACAAGTATTAAATCAAATATATTGTCCATATATCGAATTACCTTTTGAGGGGGGGGGGGGGGTGGGTGGGTGGGTGGTGTTGGACACGAGGAAGAGGCGTTAGAAACAAGTATATCCTCACTGTGTACGAGTTAAATACTCAGGATCATAAATGTTTGTCGTTTGACTTTTTGTTAAGCTTTGATGAAATATATGACAATTTAATTATGTTCATGAAATTCTAAAAGTTGTTGTTGATAATATTATTAATGGTGAATCAATAGGAATTTTTAAAATTTCATGAACATAATTAAATTGTCATATATTGTGCAAAGTCAATAAAAAAAATACAAACATTTAGAGAAGTACTACTTTAGTCCTCAACGTATTCAACCCCTTTTCTTTTCTGAGTCATTATTTTTTCCTTCTGCCCCTCATGGTACGTTTTTCATGGAACATGTAGTCCTTCCCTCTGTTGTTATTGACCGTTTAAAACTCCGTTAAAACATGTTGATGTAGCCTTTTTATCCTATATGGCGAGTTAAATAAGTGAGACAGATCACACGCACGTCTCACGTGATGCATAATGGCGGGGGTTTTCCCACCATTAATCACTTATACACATTTCATCAAAGAAAAGAAAAATCCCCAAAATAATCTTTTCGTCTGGTTAATGAGAGAGAGTGAAATCAAACGAAGTAGAAGGCTGAATTGGAGTATAATCAAGTGAGTGTTTTTCGTTTTGTTCATTTTTCTCAAGAATTTTACATAATGTTAAAGTTTATTTAGAAATTGATAAATCTAGGGTTTGGTCATTACTGTACAGGGTTTTCTCTTGAAGATTGAAGGACATTTTGTCGTATACACTGCACGAAGCCTTTGAATGGGATCTCTATGTGGCCACACTCTGATAAGCCAGCCATGATGCCTCCACCAACAAGAGTTTTGAAAGGGAGACCTAAATGAAATAGAAGAAAAGATGTATTAGAGGATGGAAAACGTAAAAAAGGAAAGACAGTAGAGGAGGAAGAGCATGTAGTTGAAGAGGATCCATATAAAAAGGTGAAGAGTTCAAGGAAGAGGATGAAAATGACTTGCATAATCTGCAACAAAGAAGGCCATAACAGTAAAACATGTCCAGAGAAGCCACCAACAGATGAAAATCAAGAACAAACAAATGTGAGTGATGTGTTTACATTAATAATATTTCAATTTCCATTTTACTTTACTAACATATTACCTGTTTTTCCTTTGTAGATGAAGAAGAAAGGATGGAAAACTTCTGGATTTGGATCCAAAACCAAAAAAAGAAGAATAGAGAAGTTGTAAGTAAATAAATTCAATAATTGTTTGTACTCTGCTTTTATCAATAGTAGATCTAATATTTTTTTTTCAGCAAATTGGGCCAAGTAATGTGAATAGAAGTGAAATGGTCAAAGTGGGGTATGCTTTTGAGGCATTTTTTTGCATATATTCTTTTCTTATGGTTCCCACCATGTATTGTAATAACAATTGTTTGTTATTTTCTTTTTCTTTTTGGCTGAAGGTGAACACTAGTTCAAATGCAGTTGGGACCCCAAATGTGAGTAATGCACTGAATTCATCATTTACAAGGAGGGGCAGGCCTTTATCACAACTGAGTAGCTGTATTTAAGAGATTTGTTAGATATTTTGGTGAACACTTATTATGTTACTGTAAGACATGGTTCTTATTTATGTTAGTTTTTTGGACACTTTTTGTTACTATGAAGTCTTCAAATGCTTTTGGTTTGTATTTAAAGTTGTAAAGCAATAATGGTGCAATGTCATTTTCATTTCTTTGCAATTGATTTTGCCGGGTATTAATGTGATGTTGTTGCTTTGAGTTTGTCCATGGTTCTCATTTATGTTGTTGCTTTTGTATTTAAGGAACTTGTTAGATGTTTTGGTGAACACTTATTGAGTTACCGTAATGATTCTCATTTATGTTTATAACTGTAAAACAATGATGCTTTTGGATATCACATTTGTGAACATCGAACTGTTATAACAACAACAACAAAAAAATCTAAAATTACAATAAAAATGTCAAAAAATCATTACTTCAAAGCAATCAACAACAACAACCCAAATAATACATGTTGGATACAAAATAGCTGCAAAATAGCTACAAAAATATCAACAAAAATAATTCATAACCATTTCAAAGCGGTACATGTTGGATACAAAATAGCTAAATCAATGTCAACAAATCATCACTCTAAAGCAATCAACAACAACCTAAACAGTGTAGCAATGGACACCACAAAACAGAGCATCATAAGGTCTTCATTCCAGCAAAATAAGTGTTCAGTCCCTATAATCCAAGCTGCAAACCTTTGAAACCAGCTTCAACTCCACCTCCCAAAGTCCTAACTTTCTTTAGTATTTCATGTTGACCATTTTCAGCTTGGAATAATTATAAAACTATTTAATGTACTTTACTTTCTATTTCACAAAGAATAATGTACTATGTAGTGATATCTTAATGCAATGTACTTTTTGATTTTATTTCAAATAATGCAACATGGTTGAATGACGTTAAATTTGATTAACAAACTCATTAAAAATGTAACCCAGTTACTAACTTAACAAAAACCCCTTCTCTCTAATTGAATATACCCACACGACCCACCATTGTTAACCCCCTACTCCTCCTCCTCCTCCTCCTCACCCTCACCATACCTCCCCAATTTCTGCTCACAATCTAACTCCCTAACATCTTTTTTTCTCACCTACACCCCAGCCCCATCATCTGACAGCCATCCCAACCATCCCAAAGCTTCATAATAATCAAATGTTGACATTTTGGTTAGGGTTTAGGTAGAGAGGGTCGGTACTCGTGTCTGAGGAGCGCCAACTCCGATCAGAAACAATGGCCTCCGATGAATCGATGACGGCACTCCAACTGGTATTTCTTTTGCTTTGTATTTAATTTTCCCTTTTATCATCCCTCTCTCTGTATCGAGTCGGCGACTCGTTCGAGTTTCCAGTTCTATCCAATTAGGTGGAGTTTTCTCCGAATCAATCACTGCATCAATCGACATTATTTTCCTTTGAGAATCGAACGCTCAAAGTCCGAACTCAGTCCAAAGGAACCTTGGCCACTCCCAAGAACTTTGAACAATGACAACCCACCAGCAAATGTAGACACATTTTGATTTCTTAGCTGATTTTAACCTAATTTTAATTTAATATTTGGTAGGATTTAACTTTGCGTTGCATTAAATTATAAGGTTAAATGTACAACCATCCCACTAGGTTTTTAATCGAATGGAAATAATAGGGTTTTTAATCGATGGTGGTGGCCAGATTAGAGAGAGACGGTGGCAGTCGTTGGGTTGGGTAGAGGGGTGGTGGGGTGGTTAAAAACTGTTGGTGCATTCGACATGAGTTAGTTTTTTAACGAATGTTAACATTTTGGTTAAGTTTTTGACATCGTTAGGTTTATTTAACGTATATTGCATTAAATGTAAAAAATGGAGATAGTACATATCATTAAGATGTCACTAACTAGTACATTGCATTAATTGTAAAAATTGAGAAAGTACGTTGCTATTTTGGTCATTCACCCTTTTCAGCTTCAACCCTAACTCCACTAAATGCAGACCAATTCACATCACTACACTTTGGTCATACACGTTGCTGGATAAGGATCCCTAGTGATTTTAAATTAATAGGATGGGGAGGGGTACCTTTCCTCATCCTCGTTCTTTCCCGTGCCTTAGCCAGATTCTGATATCCGTCTTTTATTTGTGCAGCTATGACAGGAAGAAGTAACATTGCTCGGCCTTCAACTGGTCCTTCTACCTTAGGCAGGATCGTGGATGCCTTTGCCGAGGGAGCCCAAACTGGTAACCGGGGGAGAGGATGAGGTAGGTCTAGTTAGGGAAGAGTGTATACCCCCAGGCCCAAACCTGTTAAAGCTGGTTACCCAAGGATTGAGGAGTTATACTCCAAGTATGGGGTGTCGAGGGAAGAATACCGCTTAACTTACCTCCCCGGTGCTTCCATTCATGACGAGGAAGATAGGAGTGATTTTTTCTATAATTTGAACCACGTCCATTTTTTCTACAAGCAATTCCAACTAGGCCTCCGTCTTCCTCTTGAACCATTCATCTCTGAATTCCTTGAGGACATGCAGGCTGTTCCTGCTATGATTGGGGCTAACGCCGTGAGGTTTCTCACCGGCTTCATAGTGTTGTGTCGCAGTCTTGGTTTTGAACCCTGTCAATCTGCCTTTCACCATTTCTTTACTGTTAGTTATAAGGAGGACTCCCAAATTTTGGAGGTGAGGAGTGACCCCAATCAACCCAAACTGATATTACCAATGACAAGCAAGGTGTCAGGGTGGAATAACCATATCATAAGGGTGGAGAGCCGATAAGGCTAAGAGTTTGCTGCTCCCTAAAAGCTTCCCGGGGTGCCCGAACAAGTTTAGAGGCCTGAATGGAGTGACCAACTAATTGAGAGGTTGAGGCAGTTAGCCGAGGTAGGCACTCTGTGTTGGTCGAGTTTAGAGACCGACCAGAGGTACTATGTCCAGGCCGGTATCATGCCAAGCCCCTTGGACGGCCTAATACCAATGGTTCCAGTGAAGAGGGGGCATAGGTGCAATAACTGGAGGGTACATCCAGGTCTTGTCTTCCATGATGAGTACGATGTTTGCAAGTTGCACAATGACAAATGCCTAGCCGAGGACAATGTGGTCGGCTGTAAAATTTCTTTCTTCTCGTCTTTCTGAATTTGAAAAGATTTTTTGTTTATCCCGTTTATCTATGTTTTACTTACTGCTTTCTCTCGTCATTTGCAGATTTAACGGAAGAGCAAAACAAGAAGATGGAGGAGGAAATCCTTGATCCCCAAGCTCTGATGAAGTTAAAGAAGAGGACTTCTCGATCTTCAGCCAAGAATAAGAGGCAGTCTGATGCCGTGGAGAGGCAGGCCATTCTGTCTACCAAGGAAGCTGGGGCCTTGCCCCTTAAACCGGTGGGTGGCATTGATGCTTCCACCGAGGAGGCTACTGGAGGGCAGAAGGCCAACACCGAGGAGGGATAGAGCTCCCAAATCCAAGAGAATTGTTGGACCTTCCTCTAAGGTCAGTGCTCGGCACGTGAAAACGTATGTTGAGGAGCAGGTAGCCAAGGAATTGACCGTTTACCCAACTATTGGGGTTTGGACATGCTGGATAGGAAGGGCCCCAAACTCAGGCTAGGCCGGAGTGTAGTCCATCATTAAATGAACGAGGACTTGCTCGAACAACTTGTTGAGGCCAAGCCGACAAGGGAGCACTTGACCAATAGAAAAGGCCTCCTTATAAGTGAAGTAAGCTTTTCTTCTTGACTTTCTTTTCTTTCTCGGTTTTATCATACTTGTAAATGTTGTACTAATAAATTTTATTTTCTTCGTTGTAGCTTGCCACTGTGACTAGCTATGAGTAGGGTTGTAAATGAATCGAATCTTTTTTATTCGATTCGGTATTCGAATTTGGTATTCGGTATTCGTATTCGAAAAATTCGAATTCAAATTCAAATTTTTATTTTGATTCGATAAGTATTCGAATTCGAATAATATCTCACGATATTCAATTCGAGTATTCGCGAATATTATTCGAATAATATATATATATATATATATATATATATATATATATATATATATATATATATATATATATATATATATATAATGGGTTTTGTTAGGATACCCACAATAGGAGTATCCTGACAAGTGGGCCCATTATTTTTGGACAAAAATGCCCCTTCATCTTGCACATGAACTAAAAATAAAGAAGGGGTATTTTGGTATTTTAGGCATCAGCAGCGCCTGGGAATCAGCAGCGCCTTGGGAATCAGCAGCGCCCTGAGCACCAGCAGCACCTGGGCACCAGCAGCGCGTGGCACCAGCAGCGCGTGGGCACCAGCAGCAGCGTGCCTAAAATACCAAAATACCCCTTCTTTATTTTTAGTTCATGTACTTGAAGGGGCATTTTGGTCCAAAAATAATGGGTCACTTGTTAGGATACTCCTGTTGTGGGTATCCTAACAAAACCCATATTTAATATATATACTCCCTCCGTCCCATAACAAGCGACACACTTTGCCATTTTGGGCGTCCCACTGATAAGTCACACTTCCTAAAATGAAAAAGAATCTTTACTATTTCCTCCACTCATTCTCTCTCCTACATTATTATAATACTCACAACACCATTATAATTTACTATTCTCTCCACTCATTCTCTCTCCTACTCAACTATCTACACTCACAACACATCAATCTTTTTACTTTTTCCTTAATTTCCGTGCGGAACAGTAACTGCGTCGCTTGTTATGGGACGGAGGGAGTATATTAATACGAATCGAATACTCGAATCGAATACCGAATCGAATCGAATAATTCAAATATCAATTTCGAATCGAATACAAATCAATTTTTATATTCAAATACAAATGAATACGATACGGATATTCAAATATTTTCACGAATACGAATCGAATACGATGATATTCGATTCGATTCGTTTACGCCCCTACATATGAGGCCATCAGGAGCAAGGCAGATGATGACTTGGAGCAATGCCTTGATCGTCATATTGAGAAAAATAAGGCCTACCTGGCCAAGGCGGTTGAATTCCTCAAGTTCCTAAGGAAGGAGATCGACGAGCAGAAAGTGGCCAAGGCAGAGGCCAATGGAGCAGAGAGGGCAGCCAAGGTGGCTCAAGCTCAGACCGAAGAGGCTAACAAAGCCGGACAGGCAGAAATTGAGAGGCTCGTGCCTGAGCTGGGGATAAATGGCGAGGAAGCAGATGCTTGGTATAAACAGTTAGAGGCTAGCTTGCCCACTCAAATTGCTGAGGCTATCTCCCAAAACAAGGTCAGCCCGGCCTTTAGACAAGCTCTGGCTGACAAGATGGCCACCATGTACTCTGACGACTATCTCCATTTAGACAGAAGGGCCATGGTGGACCTAACTCTAAAAGTCGATGTGGGCATGCTTGCACGTCTTGTCTGTCAAGACTCTTATGATGATCTTGCCCGGTCTAACCAAGCTTTGGTGCCCTACTCAGAGAATGCCCTCAAAGTGATTGCCGCTCAAGATGCCTAGGAAAGCCGAGAGGCCTGGTTCCTCCCTCTAGTTGATCCTCAAAACATTAATGATTTGATAAAGAAGATATAAGATGAGGAGGCTTCTGATGAGGAAGGGGACGCCGAGGAAGAGCAGGCCGAGGAGGCTCGGGCTGATCAAGTCACTATCCCAGATGCCGGATGATTTATTTAGGGGAGACGACCAGACTTGAGGATCTTTTTGCTTTTATTTTTCTGATGTAATAGGGCCCCCTTGTACTTCAACTTTCTTTATCAATATAATTCCTTTTTTCTATTACTCATCGTATTTTGCTGCTTTGATATGAACTGCGTTTATTTGAATACTTGTTTGTTGAATATTGTACAAGTACACAACTGTTTTTGGAAGCCAAGGAAATTCTTCTCGTTTTTCCTGTTTAACTAGTTTAAGCCGAGGAAGCTCGTTCGGTCTCAAACAATTAATGAATTTGCTAGTTTAGTCATTAGACCGAGGGAGGTACCTCGGCATGACATTTAGGTTATTTTTTATTTTATCTCTTTAGGGCGAGGGAGGTTGCTCGACCATAGGTTTTAGATAATTTCAAATGATTTACCTCTCTATGCCGAGGAAGATCATTCGACATAGGTCTTAGGTAGTTTTAAATGATTTACCTCTCTATGTCGAGGAAGGTCATTCGACATATGTCTTAGGTAATTTTAATTGATTTACCTCTTTATGCCGAGGAAGGTCATTCGACATAGGTCTTAGATAATTTTAAATGATTTAGCTCTCTATGCCGAGTAAGGTCATTCGACATAGGTCTTAGGTAATTTTAAATGATTTAGCTCTTTATGCCGAGTAAGGTCATTCGACATAGGTCTTAGGTAATTTTAAATGATTTAGCTCTCTATGCCGAGGAAGGTCATTCGACATAGGTCTTAGGTAATTTTAAAGGATTTAGCTCTCTATACCGAGAAAGGTCATTCGACATAGGTCTTAGGTAATTTTAAATGATTTACCTCTCTATGCCGAGGAAGGTCATTCGAAATAGGTCTTAGGTAATTTTAAATCATTTACCTCTCTATGCCGAGGAAGGTCATTCGACATAGGTCTTAGGTATTTTGTGCTGATTTACCTCTCTATGCCGAGTAAGGTCATTAAACATAGGTCTTAGGTAATTTTTGAGGGAAATGTTATTCCCTAAATGTCGAGAAGGAAGCTCCTCGTCATTTGTCTTGCTAGTATTTTGCTTTGATGAAAATTAAAACTTCATTAATTGAAACTGCTTACATTAAACTGCAATCCTACTTTACTTGGAAGGAAAAAACAACAACGACTAATCTATAAAAATAAAAAACAGACTAGAACTAGTGATAATATTTCCGTAGGTTATCAGAATGCCGCGGATGTTTCAGCTCTTGTCCATTTGGGATCTTAATTCTCTAGGTCCCTTCTCTGATAATTTGAGTAATGATATAGGGGCCTTCCCAGTTTGGGGAGAGCATGTTTGTTCAGCCTTTCTGCCAATAGCTTCGATTTTTCTGAGTACCCAATCGCCAACTTGGAATACTCTCTTGTTTATCCTTTTGTCATGATAGGCTTTGGTCCTTTGCTTGTAGTTCACCATCCTCATCTGAGCAGCTAGTCTTCTTTCATCCACTAGGTCTAGGTCTAGGATCATGTTGAACTTTTTGACGTGCTTATCATAGTTTGAATTTCTATTTATAGGGATAGCCATCTCAGCTGGTGTCATGGCCTCAGAACCGAAGGTCAGTGCGAATGGGGTTTCCCCGGTTGGCCCCCGGGTGGTTGTACGGACTGCCCGTGAGGCTAAGGGAAGTTCATCCAACCATCTACCATGACTTCCTTAGAGATTATTAGTTAGGTCTGTTAGTACCAATTCGTTGGCTGCTTCTGCTTGTCCATTGCATTGAGGCCTGCTCACAGATGATTTGATGTGCCGGACTCCTAGTCTGTTCAGCTTTGCTGTGAATGTCTTAGAAAATTGAAGGCCATAATCTAAAATGATAGTGTGTGGAACCCCAAAGCGACACAAGATGAAGTCATGGACAAAGTTGATTGCGTTTTCCTCTGTTATTTTGGCTAAAGCCTTTACTTCAATCCTTTTGGAGAAGTAGTCAGCTGCCACGATCACATACTTGCAATTACCTCGGGGGGGGGGGAAGAAGTCGATTCCCCACATGTCAAATGGTCACGTAGGTATTATAAGAGTCTGCTCAACTGCTGGAAGTCTAGGAATGTCAGAGTATCTCTTACAGTTGTCACACTTTCTTACATAAGTTTGCGCGTCATCTCTCAGGTTTTGCCAATAGTAACCCAGCGTGATAATTTTATCAGCTAAGGTTCTGGCCCCCGGGTGACCACCGCAAATGCCTTCGTGGACTTCAAACAAGAGGTTTTCTGTTTCCTTAGGATCGATACACCTCAGTAGAGGCTTTGTGAATGATCTTCTTTATAAAATTCCGTTTATCACTGTGAACCTTACTGATTTCTTCTTGATAAGTCTGGCACGCGCTTCATCTTTCGGGAGTTGGTTATTTTCGAAGAATTCTATGTAGTCATCTATCCAACACCTCTCCTCTTCGTCTAGGAGCATTACTTGTAGTCTCTCGTAGGCAGGTTCTTCGGCAAATATTATGAGTGGTTTAGAGTTGGGATCTGCCACGTCAATAGTAGCCAGTTTAGATAGAACATATGTCACTTAATTATCCTCCCTTCCTATCTGACTTATTTCAAAAAAAATTAGCTTTTTTGTCATATCTAGGATGAGGTCTTTATATTTTGTAACTATGGGATTTTGAGTGCTATACTCCCCTCTTATCTGCTTGACTACGAGCTGGGAGTCACAGAAGGCGGCGACTTTAGTTTCTCCATAGAAGAAAGCCAACTCAATGCCAAATATCAGGGCATCGTACTCCGCTTGATTGTTGGAGGTAGGGAACTTAAATCTGATTATGTCTTGTATGGTGTGCTCCCTATCAGGACTTGCTAGCACAATTCCAGCTCCGCTTCTCTCTTTAGTGGCTGAGCCATCTGTGTATAAGACCCAACAGTTGGATGGGAGCTCGATGGTCGATTATTCCCCAGCAGGTTTTTTGCGCTTACGGGAGGTGGGGTCGTGCTCACCTATGAAGGAGGTTTCAACCATGAAATTGACCATAGGTTGTGCTAGGAGTGTCTTCCTAGGTTGGTATGTAATGTCAAACTCAGTGAGTTCGATGGACTAATTAAGGAGACGTCCTAAGCAATCCAACTTATGCAAGATTTTCTTCAAGGGCGCATTAGTATACACAGTGATGGGGTGTGCAAAAAAGTATGCTCGTAACTTTATTGCCGCTATAACAAGGGCGTAGGCTATCTTTTATGGATTGAAGTATCTGCTATCCACATCGTATAGTGCCTTGGAGATATAGTAGATGGGTTTTTGTGTGGTTTCTTTGTTTCAGACTAGTACCGCAACTATTGCGTTGTTCGTGGCTGCTAGGAAGACATATAGCATTTCTCCAGTAATTTGGCTGCTCAACAAAGGAGGAGATCCCAAGTACTCCTTCAACTATTTGAATGAGTCTGAGCATTCAGATGTCCAGGAGAAGTTCTTGGACCCCTTTGAGACTTTGAAGAAAGGCAGCAATTTTTCAGTGGATTTTGCAATGAATCTCCCAAGTGCAGTTATCCTTCCACTCAGTCTTTGAACCTCCTTGATGTTGGTAGGTTCCTTCATATCTATCAAGGCATTGATTTTTTCTGTATTTGCCTCAATTCCTCTTTGCGATACCATAAAGCCTAAGAATTTTCCTGCAGTCACCCAAACACACATTTACTTGGATTCAGTTTCATGATGTTTCCCCGTAGGTTATCAAAAGTTTCCTCCAAGTCAAGGGCATGACTGCCACTCCTAGTCTTGATGACCATGTCATCTATGTATGCTTCCATGTTACGGCCTATCCGCTCCCCAAAAACTTTGTTGACCATACGCTGGTAGGTTGCGCCTGCGTTTTTAAGCCCAAATGGCATCATAGTATTGCAATAAATTCCTCCAGCTGCCTGGAAGGCTGTTTTCTCAATGTCTTCCTTAGCCATTTTGATCTGGTAATAATCAGAGTAAGAATCTAGGAAGCTAAGTTTTTTATGTCCAGCAATGGAGTCTACCAGCTTGTCAATTATGGGGAGAGGGTAACTGTATTTTGGGCAGGCCTTGTTGAAATCTGTGAAATCCACACACATTCGCCACTTCCCGTTATGTTTCTTGACCATCATAACATTGGCCAACCAAACAAGGTATGTTGCTTCTCGGATGGTTCCAGCACTTAGTAGTTTCTGTACCTCCTCCTTGATTGCATTGTCTTTATCATTGGCGAAAACCCTACGACCTTGTTTGATAGGTTTAGCAGATGGATCAACTTTCAACATGTGGAGAGCTATCTCTTCCTTGATTCCCCTCATATCCTTGACTTTCCAGGCAAAGAAATCAAGATTATTTTTAGGAGGGTGATGATTTCCTCCCTCTCTTCAGGGGAGAGCTGGCCCCTTATTTTTATTTTTTGTTCTGGATAGTCGGGATTAAGTGTGATGTCTTCCAATTCGTCTATGGGATCCATCTCTGTACCGTCTCGAAATTGAAATGTTTCGATGATTATTTCTCTAAGTCTTCTAACTTCCTTACCATTTATGTCTATATCTTCCATTTCCACTAGTTCATCTACTTCCGGTAGCTCTCCTTGTCTCAAGTCAAGTCAGGGTTGACCCCCGAGTTCTGACCACTGACGAGATGAGGGGCTAAATCCGAGACGGACATAACTGTGTCATTGTTTTCATGTATAGTTAGGATCAAGTGGTCCTCGTCATCTGTTTCAAAAACCTGGTTGAGCCTAGAACTGGTGCTGGTAGTCTTTACAGACTTAGAGATTTTCATATTTTCCTATGGTGTGTCCACCTCTACCTTTCTAGATGTTTTTCTACACCTCATGACATGCTCCAAGAAGTCCTTGGGGGTCGCCCTCACACATCCGACTCCAGCATGCGTAGGGAACTTAACTCGTTGGTGAGGGAGGGAGGCGACCATCCTAAGTTTGCCTTGACTTGGAATGCCGAGGATGGCATGGCAGTCACTTGCCAGATCCATGACCATGAATGTTATTATGGCCTCTACTCGGAATGGATGATCACCCACTTCCAACAATAAGTCAATTGTCCACATGGCGCTGACTTTGTGGTTGGTGAAGCCTTCCAGTCTTCTAGAGTACGGCTCTAGCATGCTATCCTTCAGGTTCATTTTCTGGAAGGTAGAGTAATACAGAATATCTTGGGAGGCCCCCAAGTCTATAAGGAGTCTTTAGGATTCACAATTGTCAATCCTCCCTTTGATTACAAAGGGTTGTTCGCGAGCCGCGCGACTTCCGGCTAGTTCATTAGGGGAGAAGCTAATGACTTCTTCCTCCTTATGAATCCAGGTGGGGATATGATAGACTTTACTCAGCTCATGGATCTGGTCTTTTAATTTTTTATTAGAGACAGTTTCCTCCCTTATAACATGGAGCTTGGCCCTGGGGGGTATTTCTTCCCTTTCATCTTCTTTGTCCTCCTCGTTGTCATCCTTTCTCTTTCGCTTGCTATCCTTTCTCATAACGTAGCGGTCAAGCTTTCCCTCATCTACCCATATTTGGATCATTCTCTTAAGGGAGATACAATTTTCCGTGTCATGTCCTTGGTCCTTGTGGAAGGCACAATATTTGGTGCTGTCACAGGTGTATTTTGTTCTTTCATCAAGCGGTCGGGGATTTGGTAGATTCACCAACTGCATGATTTATATGATAGGTTTTGTGAGGATGGTAAAAACCTCAGCTTTTTTAGTAGCCTAAGTTATATTCTTCCCCTTATAGCCATTTTCATTTGAAGCCTGGTTGGTGCCAGCTGCCTTAGCTTCTGGTTTTTTAGACCTCTTTTTACTTTTATCTTCTGCCATTGCTATGGCATAAACCACATTTTATAGATTGGATTTTGACTTAGGCTCTCTGGCAGAAAGTTCATAGATCTACTGTCCGGATCTCAGTCCGGAGTTAAAACAAACAATCACCTCCCTGTCTGTCAGGCTTTCCTCCACTTGGTCTGCCATTGTTCTGAATCGATTGTAATAACTCAGAGTGGTTTCATTCTTCACTTGATGAATGTTAGTAAGGTAATCAATCTTTTCTTCCTCTTCCCTACTGTGGCAAAGTAGTCCAGGAACCTCCTCCTTATTACTTTCCAGCTATCGAAGTTTCCCTTCTTTTGCTCACGGAACCAGGATAAAGCTGTTTCGGAGAAGATACTTGCAAAAGCCTTGCAGAGAATGTCATATTCCTTGGTGAGGAGGGTCATGGTTGATTCAAAACTTTGCACATAGTCCCGTGCATTGGTGGTTCTCACATATTTATCAAAACTTGGGATTTTAAGAGAAGGGTTGGGAAGTAGATCATTATTCATTGGGAGAAAGGACGGGTGGCACTGGTACATCATCATCTAGTCTCTTTTTCAAGAGTAGTAATTCTCTGGCGTCGATCCCTGAACTGAAATGAGAGCTGTGGTGGGTCCTTTCTTTCTGTGACCGTTCACTCTACTATGCTCCTCACGCTCTTGGTGATTGTCCCCATGCCCAGATGGTGTTCTGACCCTTCTAGGTGCCAATTCAGGATGAGGAGGTGATCTGTGACGAGGAGGGCTCCTTGGCTGAGGAGGGCTTTTAGGACGATGAGGGCTCCTAGGCTGAGAAGGGATATTACGATGAGGAGGGGTTTTATGCCTTGCATGACTGAGCCTTGCTCTTAGGTCAACAAAATTAACCTCCTGCTCCCTTTGTTGGTTCAAGTGACTTCTCAAATCTACCTCATTTCTTATGTTGCCATTCATATGTGCCTTATGACGAGGAGGGACATCTTAGGGGTTTTGTCTGGATCTACCAGAGATGCCATGGTGAGGGGGATGTTGGCCACGAGGAAGATTTTCTCTATTCCCCTGACTACCACGCCTATCAACCTGACTCTGCACTTTGAGGGAATTTCCAGTCTTCGTATGCCTCATGAATTCAGCAAGAGAATGTTCGGGATCTAATTGTAGAAAGGCATTTTGTGTTTCATAAATGTGTTGCAAAGTTTCATCTGTTGATGCTGTAGAGTTATGTGATTAACCTGTTGGGGGAAGCCCCAGTTCCCCCCTGGGTGGTGTTCCTCCCCGTCTGGTTGCCTGCAGGTCTCCCTCTACGCCGACGACGAGGAGGGTTTGGCAGCGTTCCCTCAGTTACTGGTTGTCCCCTAGAATACAGATTCATTACTAGGGGCGGCGGCAGCCCATCAATCAATGGCGGAGGAGGAGGCAGTTCCCCATTGGGAAAAGGAAAAGCAGTCCTATTGTTGCCATGAGTTTCCTCCACATGAATGCTATCCAGATCAGGAGTAACACTAGCAGTATGTCCGTCTTCCATTAGGATTAGGAGAGTAGAGCATAATTTTTCAAGCTATTCAATGGGTGTTTCGAATCGTTTCTCGGCAATGGAACCAAACTGATGATGCCAAAAACGTTCAGATCAGCCCAAATCCAGCGGCAGGTTGTATCCTGGATGATTGAATAGCCTGAAAAAGATGAACAAACACGTAAACTAAGTCAGGGCTTCACCGGGGAAGGCCCTCCGACGTGAGAGTAAGTATTTATGTTTAGAGAGAGAAATCAATTGACAAGAGTTTAGAGTCAAAAGATGTGTTACCCAAAATAATGTGAATTATGGCTTGTATTTATAGGCCCCCATTATAGAATCCATGTTGGATAAGAAAGCGTGTGAGATAAGGTTATAATCCTAGGGGGATTATAACTGTTCACAGTCTTTATTTGAGTAGGATTAGATAATAGTAATCTGCATGTGCGACTTTGGAGGCGGGTTTCCTCGTCGTACATGGCCTGGTCTACCTACATTGGGCGGAGAAAGAGAATTATAAAGTTGGTGAAGCCCATTTCCTCGTTATATGGAGACCGAGTAGGTCTCCTCGTCTTCAAAAGAGGCCTTTCTCGGCCTTGTTGAATGTCTTGCTCAGCATATGAGATTTGCGCCTCGTCGGCATATAGTTTTGTTGGGCCTCAGTCATTGTACGCTCACCTATGTCTAGGTCGACATAGAGAGAATGACAAGGAAGCAAGACGAGTAAAGGTAGGGAAAGCCCACTCCATTTTGTTGTAATTGAGACTTGTATGAATAATATTTTAGGCCCAATCCATTGGGCCTTACCTGGCCACGGATCCACGTTCATATCTCGGTTTATACCGTTCACTATTCTTTTTGCTGCAGGTGTGGAGTATCCTACAGGAAGTAATTTTGCAGCGATCATGTCATGTGTTGAACCTATGGTAAGTGTAGCAGATAACCATACTTTAACTCCCCCGTTTAGCAATGATGAATTCGAGGCAGCAATTAAAGATATGCACCCGGATAAATCTCTGGGTCCCGATAGGTTTAATCCGGCTTTCTTTCAGCAAAGTTGGAGTACAGTTGGTTCGGACGTGATCAAAGAGTGCACATCTTGACTGCAAGACCTTTGTTTCCCATCAGTGGTTAATGATTCACATATTGTTCTTATACCCAAGTGTGAAAGGCCTACTAATCTCAGCGATCTTCGACCCATCTCTTTGTGTAACGTGATCTACAAGATATTATCAAAAGTGCTCTGCAACAGATTGAAGGTAACGATCCCGGGTCTAGTGGATTTAGCTCAGTCGGCGTTTATCTCTGGTCGAACTATTCAGGACAATATTCTCGTAGCTTTTGAGACTCTCAATTCTATGAAGTGTCATCAACGAGGTGTTGGAATTTTGGTTTTGTAAAAATGAGGTTTGACCGACTTTTGACCAAGAATTCCATAAGATTTCATTTTAGGAAAATGAAAATTGATTGCATATTAATAATCTACATTTGGAGTAGATTAATTTGATATATTTTTTTTCTCAAAACAAATTTGTGGTGAATGAGAAATTAATGCTCAAAGTATGCAAAATGAAATGGGTAAATGAAGAGTTTATGGGATATGAAAGAGTTATCCCACATTGCTTTGAGATGTAAAGTAATGCTAGTTTAAAAGTGGATCTATCCAGGAGTAGTCAAACAAGTTGATCTCCTTGGGCCAACTCAGTTGGACCATTGGGCTAACCATGCAAGTAGTAGCCCAACTAGCTCAATTTGGACCACTACCGCGAAGCGTGCGAAGCCCGCGAAGGCTGTAATGGGCATTTTAGGGCACACTTTGCACTTCGCACGTGCACATCGTCGCTAGGAGCCTTAAACTTTTGACAAAAATTGGCTCGTGCATGATCCGGTTCGGTGGTGGCTCGGTCCAGGTTCAGTGGGCCTGTAGCGATTGGGTCTCAGCTATGTTGGATGGGCATTGGCCCATGTGAAATGGGCTTGGAGCGGCCATGGGCCGTGGATCGGATCCAACTCGCCTGGGCACGGGTTGATTGGCCTAAGGTCACGTTCGAATGAACCAGGTCAGGTTCGGATGAATCGGAAGGTTCATGGAACCGGTTCGGGTGGGGTGATTAGGTGCATCTCCCATCAGGTACGATCCAACGGTCCAGATTCGCCAGATCCAAAGTTGTGACCTTTGACAGAAAGGTCACCAGAACTCTTCAATATCTATAAAAGGCCCCCCAGGCTGTCAATTCATTTCATCAATTCATCCAAAGCACTAGATATTCAGTTAAATATCATCTTGTAGCATTCTTCCTCCCTTCAAAGTTCAGAAGTTCTAAACACCGATTAAGTTCGCCGAGTCTTTTGATTTGAAGTTCTTCTATCAAAAAGACGATAAGTCATTTTATCTTACGAGAAGATTGCTAGCAACCGTAAGCACTTGGACGGGGCAATATCTTCTTGCGAAAATTGTGTTCAACACAAGACTCGACTTCCGGTTATTTCAATTTTCTCTTTTATTATTAATAGTTATTATTTTGCTGTTTTCGAGAAAGCCTTTTCAAATATTATTTCTAATATGTACCTAACAATCGCAAGAATATATTCTATTTTCTTGAAAAATGGCAAATGAGAATGAAGTCTCTCAGTCCTCTAGGCCTAATCCCAGTCAGACTCTTGATGCAACCAATCAAAATGTTGCACCTGTTCCTGCTCCGACTCACCCGACACATGGTGAGAAACCAGCAAAGTTCACTGGGGTGGACTTCAAGAGGTGGCAACAAAAGATGCTGTTTTACTTGACCACCCTCAGTCTGCAGAAGTTCTTAAAGGAGGACCCCCCTGCAATACCAGTTGATGATCCCGACCATCAAAGGAGGATTGCCAAAGAGGCATGGGATCATGGTAATTTCTTGTGTAGGAATTACATCATGAATGGGCTAGATGATGCCCTGTACAGTGTATACTGTCTCGTGGAAACAGCCAAAGAGTTATGGAACACTTTGGAGCGGAAGTACAAGATCGAGGATGCCGGTTCAAAGAAGTTTGTAGTCGGCAATTACCTTGATTTCAAAATGGTTGACTCGAAGACCGTTGCCAGCCCAGTTGATGAGTTCCAACTAATCCTACATGGATTAACCGCAGAAGGAATGGTTATGAATGAACCGTTCAAAGTGGCATCAATCATTGAAAAATTTCCGCCAGCCTGGAAGGACTTCAAGAATTATCTCAAGCGTAAGCGCAAAGAGATGGGGTTGGAATACATGGTGATTCATCTTCAGATTGAGGAGAATAACAGGAAAAATGAGGCCAAGGCAGAAGAGAAGTCCAACAAAGGCAGAATGGAGGCTAAGGTTCACCTCGCTGAGTCAAGCACTAGCAACAAGCAGAAATGCTCAGCCTCATGAAATGCTAAGAAAGGACCAGCTAAAAATCAAAAGGATGGTTGCTATAACTGTGGCAAGCCCGGTCACTTAGCAAGAGATTGTCGTCTTCCAAGAAGGGAAAGGGGCAACAGAAATCAAGCCAACGTCGTTGATGACATGAAACTTGATCTAGCGGCTATGGTATTTGAAGCTAACATAGCAAAGATGGATGACAATCCAAGAGAATGGTGGATTGACACAGGAGCTACCTGCCATATATGTGCTGACAAAGAAAGTTTCTCATTCTATACTCCCATCACTGAAAGGAAGTTATACATGGGAAAATCTGCTACTTCCAATGTCGTAGGACTTGGAAAGGTTGTGCTGAAGATGACTTCAGGCAAAGAACTGACTCTTGTGGATGTGTTGCATGTCCCAGACATTCGCAAAAAACCTGGTTTTCGGATCTCTGCTAAGCAAGGCTGGATTTAGACTAGTGTTTGAGTCAGATAAGTTTGTATTGACCAAGAATGGTTTGTTCCTTAGAAAAGGGTACCTTGACAAGGGCCTTTTCAAAATGAATGTAATAAATGTTTAGCGCCTGGAGGCGAAGAATAAAGGTGTTTCTTATGTTTACTTGTTGGATAGTCCTAACCTATGGCATGATAGATTAAGAAGCTAGTGAGTCAAGAATTAATTCCTATGAATAAATTCCACTCGACTGACAAGTGTGAAATTTGCGTTGAAGCGAAAATGAATAAGTCATCATTTCCTTCGGTAATAAGAAACACAACACCTCTTGAATTAGTTCACACAGATATATGTGATCTAAAGTTAGTGCAAACTCGAGGTGGGAAAAAGTACTTCATTACATTTATAGACGATTGCACAAGATATTGCTATGTATATCTATTGAAAAGTAAGGATGAAGCCCTGGGGGATTTCCAAACTTATAAGAATGAAGTTGAGAATCAACTTAATGTAAAGATTAAGAAGATTAGAAGCGATAGATGAGGAGAATATGTAGCTCCGTTTCAAGATATATGTTGGGAATCTGGCATTATTCATCAAACGACAGCTCCATATATACCTCAGTCTAACGGAGTAGCTCAATGCAAAAATCGTACTCTTAAGGAGATGATGAATGCACTGTTAATCAGTTCAGACTTACCTGATAACTTGTGGGGGGAAGCCATACTCACATCCAACTACATTCTTAATAAGATACCCAAGAAAGGAATTGATAAAACTCCTTACGAATTATGGCATAATCGTAAGCCGTCTTATAAATACCTCAAAGTGTGGGGGTATTTGGATAAGGTTGCAGTACCTAAGCCAAAACAGGTCAAGATCGGACCTAAAACGATTGACTGCATTTTCATTGGTTATGCAAGTAATAGCAGTGCCTATCGGTTTATAGTGCACAAGTCGGACATTCCTGACATGAATGAAGGAATGACGATAGAATCAAGGAATGCGTCATTCTTTGAGAATATCTTTCCTGCTAAAGAAAGGAAAGATGGAAGTTCTAATAAGAGAACTTATGAAACTACAAGTGGTCCATCTCAATAAGAAGATGAAAGACCTAGACCTAGTAAAAGGGCAAGAGTGGAAAAGTCGTTTGATCCTGATTTTCTATCATTTATGTTAGAAAATGAACCAGCTACTGTTAAAGAAGCTTTATCTAGTTCGGACGGTCCGTTCTGGAAAGAAGCAATTAACAGTGAGATAGAGTCCATCATGCACAATAATACTTGGGAGTTGGTTGATCTCCCTCCAGGATGCAAACCGTTGGGTTGCAAGTGGATCCTTAAAAGGAAGTATAAGGCAGATGGATCTATAGACAAGTACAAAGCCTGGCTGGTAGCCAAAGGGTTTAGACAAAAGGAGGGATATGATTTCTTCGATACATATTCTCCTATCACAAGGATTACATCCATATGTACTCTCATTGCAATTGCAGCAGTGCATAACCTTGAGATACATCAAATGGATGTAAAAATAGTCTTCTTAAATGGAGAGCTTGATGAAGAGATTTACATGGAACAACCTGAAGGGTTCATTATTCCTGGTAAAGAATGGAAAGTGTGTAAACTTGTAAAGTCGTTGTACGGACTTAAACAAGCACCTAAACAATGGCATGAGAAGTTTGACCGAACAATGTTATCAAATGAATTCAAGATAAATGAATGTGACAAGTGTGTCTACATTAAAGGAACGTCTGAATCATTTGTAATTGTCTGTCTTTACGTAGACGACATGTTGATAATGGGAAGTACTCATGAATACTAAAGGTATGTTAAAGAAGCATTTTGACATGAAGGACATGGGATTGGCTGATGTTATATTAGGAATAAAGATTTCTAGAACATCAGAAGGGATAGTCCTGTCACAGTCCCATTATCTAGAGAATGTACTTCGAAAGTTTGATGCTTTTGATTGCCCTCTGGCTAAGACTCCGGTAGATATGACTTTACACTTAGCAAAGAATAGAGAAGAACCAGTTTCTCAGCTGGAATATGCAAGAGTAATTGGCAGTCTAATGTACTTAACAAATTGTACGCGTCCTGACATTGCATATTCAGTGAGTAAACTAAGTAGGTTCACAAGTAATCCTAGTGAGGATCATTGGAAAGCCTTAAATCGGGTATTAAGGTATTTAAAGTATACATTAAATTATGGGATACTTTATAATAGATATCCAGCAGTATTAGAAGGATACTATGATGCCAATTGGATATCTGACACAAAGGACTCCAAATCCACAAGTGGATATGTCTTCACGATAAGTGGAGGAGTGGTGTCATGGAAATCTTCCAAACAAATGTGCATAGCCAGATCCACGATGGAATCTGAGTTTATAGCTTTGGATAAAGCAGGAGAAGAAGCCGAGTGGCTTAAGAATTTCTTGGAAGATATTCCGTGTTGGAACAGGCCGGTGCCTGCAGTCCCAATACATTGTGACAACCAATCAGCAATTGGAAGGGCACAAAGTAGTATGTACAATGGTAAGTCTAGACACATTCGTCGTAGACATAATACCATTAGACAGTTGATCTCTAATGGCGTTATCGTTGTTGACTATGTGAAGTCAAAGGATAACTTAGCGGATTCGTTTACCAAGGGTATAAACAGAGATCAACTGATAAAATTGTTAAGAGGAATGGGTTTAAAATCCACAACAAAAGAACTCATAGCGGACACTCCACCTTGAGAATTGGAGATCCCATAACCCTAGTTCAATGAGATAACCAAGTTATGATGTTCAGTCGAAACACTTGGAACCTGTTTCACACTCATTCCTAGAACATCCAAGTGTTAGTACCTGCAACAGTGGTGAGGTTAAGTTGAGAAAACTTTTAATGATTCCTATACCTAAGAGGTGGAGTATAGCAGGATACTCTTAATAGTAGAATCACCTATCTAAGTGAGAAGTAATTAGGCCGCTTCTAAAGGAACACTTATGAATAAGATACGGTCCAGGGCCGAAATGGACAAAAACGTGAGAACAAAAAGTGTTAGAGCTATTATTGTGTAAGTACTATTGTCTTGGTATACACTATACAGTTACTAGTTCAAAGCGTCGCGCTACTAAATTGCTAGTATATCCGATTTTGTATTTTACTAGGGAAGGTTCAAGGCCACAAGCTACCTATCCTGATGCAATAATGGTTCGCTAGAACTTCTGAACGAATCTGCATTTATGCATTCATTAATTGTCATTCATGTGGGGGATTGTTGGAATTTTGGTTTTGGAAAAATGAGGTTTGACCGACTTTTGACCAAGAATTCCATAAGGTTTCATTTTAGGAAAATGAAAATTGATTGCATATTAATAATCTATATTTGGAGTAGATTAATTTGATATATTTATTTTCTCAAAACCAATTTGTGGTGAATGAGAAATTAATGCTCAAATTATGCAAAATGAAATGGGTAAATGAAGAGTTTATGGGATATGAAAGAGTTATCCCACATTGCTTTGAGATGTAAAGTAATGCTAGTTTATAAGCGGATCTATCCAAGGAGTAATCAAACAAGTTGATCTCATTTGGCCAACCTAGTTGGACCATTGGGCCAACCATACAAGTAGTAGCCCAAATTGTGCTAATTTTGTACTAGCTCAATTTGGACCACTATCGCGAAGCGCGCGAATCCCGCGAAGGCCGTAATGGACGTTTTAGGGAGCACTTTGCACTTCGCACGTGCGCATCGTCGCTAGGAGCCTTAAACTTTTGACAAAAGTTGGCTCGTGCATGGTCCGGTTCAGTGGTGGCTCGATCCAGGTTCAGTGGGCCTGTGGCGATTGGGTCTCGGCTATGTTGGATAGGCATTGGCCCATGCGGAATGGGCTTGGAGCGGCCATGGGCCGCGGATCGGATCCAACCCGCCTGGGCGCGGGTCAGTTGGCCTAGGGTCATGTACGAATGAACCAGGTCAGGTTCGGATGAATCGAAAGGTTCATGGAACCGGTTTGGGTGGGCTGATCAGGTGCATCTCCCATCAGGTATGATCCAACGGTCCAAATTCGCCAGATTCAAAGTTGTGACCTTTGACAGAAAGGTCACCAGAACTCTTCAATATCTATAAAAGGCCCTCCAGGCTGTCAATTCATTTCATCAATTCATCCAAAGCATTAGATATTCAATTAAATATCATCTTGTAGCATTCTTCCTCCCTTAAAAGTTCAAAAGTTCTAAACACCGATTAAGTTTGACGAGTCTTTTGATTTGAAGTGCTTCTATCAAAAAGACGATAAGTCGTTTTATCTTACGAGAAGGTTTCTAGCAACCGTAAGCACTTGGACGGGGCAATATCTTCTTGCGGAAATTGTGTTCAACACAAGACTCGACTTCCGGTTATTTCAATTTTTGCTTTTATTATTAATAGTTATTATTTTGCTATTTTCGAGAAAGCCTTTTCAAATATTATTTCTAATATTTACCTAACACGAGGTCAGCTAGGGGATGTAGCTCTTAAGAAAACATCTGTAAGGCATATGACCGGGTGGATTGGGAATTCTTGGAGGTGATGCTACGGAAATTGGGATTTTGCGATCAATGGGTATCTTGGATGTTGCTTTGTGTTCGCTTGTGTCTTACTCAGTTATTGTTAATGAAGATTTTGTGGGTCCTATTTATCCGCATCGCGGGCTGCTCAAGGAGATCCATTGTCTCCCTACCTCTTTATGTTGGAAATGTCCCAATTAAAATCTTGGGGGCTGTTTAAATATTATGCCAAACTGCAAGGGGCTGGTTGTAACTTGAAATTGGGGAAATCACTTATCCCATAAACATAACAGGAGTGGCTGTAATTTTAGAAGAGAGGTCGGACATAGAGAAGAGAGAAGACGAAGAGACAGACAGAAAAATCGAGAAATTGGGTGTGCCTTTGTTCACGATTTTGGCTGAAGTTTCAAACGCTTGCTTGTGATTGCTCTCTCCACGGATTGACGGTTTCAATTTGTGAGATTTCCTTTCTTCTCTCTTAGACATTGTTGATATCCAACCTTGTGGTTGAGGTGTTTTTCTGTTGTTATTGAGACTTGTACTCACTGTGTAGCCACGAGTTGTACTAGTGAAGAAACCTTGTATTCCCATTGTTATTAGTGGAGATTTTGGTGGACTACGGTCTCGTGGTTTTTCCCGTTTGGGTTTTCCACGTTAAAATCGCTGGTGTTGGTTTTTGTTTTGTTGCTACATATATTGCTATTGTTGCTGCATTTTCTTTGTCTGGTGTATCTATTACTTCAGCAGGTAAGTGAAGAAGAACTGATCTAGGGACAAAGATAGTTCAGCGAAACTTGTTTAGCTGCTGTGAACAAACAGGTCTGTTATTTGGTTATTGTTGGTGTAACTTCAGACTTGTTACTCAGCAAAGTTGAGCTCCCATTTCCCAACATCTTGTATCAGAGCCCGGTTGAACTGTGACTGCGTAGGAAATATGGAGGAAGGGAATAATGGCAACATGATTAGGCTCACTGCAACAAACTATGACCTATGGAAAACAATCATGGAAGACCATCTCTATGATAAAGATCTCTTTGACCCGATTGAGAACGAAGGTGTTATGCCCGAGTCCATAAAAGAAGAAGATTGGAAGAAGATGAATAGGAAGGCTATTTCTCAAATTCGGAAGTGGGTCTCGCTAAACATCCTTCATCACATTGCTGAAGAGACAGATGCCTATGCATTATGGAAGAAACTTGAAAGTATGTTTGAGCGAAAGAATGCTCAGTCTAAGGCTCTTTTGATCCGTAAGCTAGTGAACCTGAAGTATAAAGATGGACAGAGCGTCTCAGGGCATTTGAACAAGTTCCAGGAGTTCATGAATCAGCTTACAAAAATGAGAATAATGCTAGATGATGAGCTGCAAGCACTACTTCTATTGAGTTCACTGCCTGATAGCTGGGAAACTTTGGTCGTGACAGTTAGCAACTCGACTCTAGAAGGAAAGCTTACCATGAGTATGGTGAGTGACAGAATTTTGAATGAAGAAACTAGAAGAAAGGAGCAAAGCCATCAACCTCAAGATTCAGATGCACTTGTTACTGAGAGTAGAGGCCGAGGTCGAAGTAGAAACAGACACAACAATGAAGATAGAAAGAACAGCCGAGATAGAAAAGACAACAGAAGATCCAGTTCTAAAAATCCTAGAAAAGAGATGATATGCTACTATTGCGAGAGGCCCGGGCATAAGAAGAGAGAGTGCCAACAATTCAAAAGAGATCAAAAGAATGAACAAGGAGAAGGCAAGAAAGGGGAATCAAGTGCTAGTTTGGCAACCGATTCAGATGGTGATGTAGTACTTGTCCTTAAAGAGAGTTATCTCAACCTCACATGCGAAGATTGTTCTTGGGTGATTGATTCAGCAGCCTCATTTCACATCACAGCGCATAGAGAGTTCTTTTCATCCTACAACAGTGGCAATTTGGGGTTTGTAAGGATGGAAAATGATGTTAGATGTAAGATTACCGGCATGGGTGATGTGTGTATAGAGACAAGTATGGGGTGCAAGCTACTACTAAAGGGTGTTCGACATGTTCCGGATGTCCGTTTTAATTTGATACCAGTAGGTCAGCTTGATGATGAAAATTACCACCATAACTTTGGTGATGGACTATGGAAGCTGAAGAAAGGGTCTTTGGTTTTGGCGAAGGGAAACAAACGAAATTCCTTATATTTTACCGAGGCAAAGCTTGTTGATGGAGTTGCTAATTCAGTTGAGGATGAGATCTCCACAGAGCAATGGCATAAGCGTCTTGGTCACCTAAGTGAGAAAGGTTTGCAGATTCTTGCCAAAAATTAGCTTTTACCCAAGATGACAGGTACACTCAAACGTTGCACGCACTGCCTTGCTGGGAAGCAACATAGAGTTTCATTTCACACACGTCCTCTATCTAGAAAGAATTCTCCCATTGATTTGGTACATACTGATGTTTGTTATATGAAAGATAAATCTCTTTGTGGAGCATATTATTTTGTTACATTTATAGATGATCACTCGAGAAAGGTATGGTGTTATGCTTTGAAATCAAAAGATCAAGCATTTGAAAAGTTCAAAAGCTTCCAAGCTAGGGTCGAGAGACAAACAGGGAGGAAACTAAAGTGTGTTCGAGCAGACAACGGTGGTGAGTACACTGGAGAATTCAGAAAGTATTGCAACGATAATGGTATCAGGTTGGTGTTTACGGAGCCTAAGACACCGCAGCACAACGGAGTGGCAGAGCGGATGAACAGAACAATAGGGGACCGGATTGTGTGTATGTTATCTCACGCAAAGTTGCCAAAATCTTTTTGGGGCAAAGCTATCAGGACTGAAGTTGATTTGATTAATCTATCTCCTTCGAAGCCTCTTAATGGTGACGTTCTTGATAGAGTATGGTTCGGTAAAGAAGTCAGCAGCTATGAGCATTTACGAGTATTTGGCTGTAGAGCATTTGTGCACGTTTCGAGAAGTGACAGATCAAAGCTTGACAACAAGTCAAAGGAGTGTATTTTCTTGGGTTATGGGCATGACAAGTTTGGGTACAGATTGTGGGATCCAGCGCAGAAAAAGGTCATCAGAGTAGAGATGTTATTTTCTTTGAAGATCAAACTATTGCGGAACTTTGGAAAACAGAGTTAGAGGCACAATTTGATGTTGGTAATGGTTCAGATGACGATATTCCGTGTCCACCTCCTCTTTCATCTTCACATGCCGTTGATACTAATCAAGGGGGAGAAGTAGAGAACAATCAAGTTGGCGATGAGAAAATAGATGGTGTTCCTCATATTGTTGATAATGCACCTGATCAAGAAATACAGCCGGAGCAACTCTTGGAACCACCGCGAAGATCAAGTAGACAAAGGCAGCCAAGCAACAAGTATCCACCTGATGAGTATGCTTTACTTTCTGAAGGGGGAGAACCGGAGAGCTTTGATGAAGCTATGACACACGAGAATAAAAGAAAATGGTTGGCAGCTATGCGAGATGAGATGAGATCCCTACATGACAATCACACTTATGATTTAGTGAAGCTACCGAAGGGTAAGAGAGCACTAGAGAATAAGTGGGTGTTCAGATTGAAGACCGAGGAGCATACTTCACAACCTAGGTACAAGACACGCTTGGTTGTGAAAGGATTCCGACAGAAAAAGGGTGTGGATTTCAATGAAATATTCTCACCGGTTGTGAAAATGTCTTCTATCAGAGTTGTTTTGGGGTTAGCAGCGAGTATGTATTTAGAAGTCGAGCAGCTTGATGTGAAAATCGTGTTTCTCCACGGCGACTTAGAAGAAGAGATATACATGAAGCAACCACAAGGTTTTGAAGTCAAAGGCAAAGAAAATCTGGTGTGTAAGCTGAAAAAGAGTTTATGCGGGCTCAAGCAAGCGCCACACCAATGGTACAAAAAGTTTGACTCATTTATGGTTGAGCACGGGTACGAGAGAACAACTTCGGATCATTGTGTGTTCGTAAAGAAGTTTGCTGAAAATGATTTCATCATTCTTTTGTTGTACGTAGATGATATGTTTGATCGTTGGTCAAAGTACTGTTGGAAAAAATTGGGTGTATTTAAAAAATAGCTTTGAAAAAGAAACGGGACGAAAAATTATATCTCAAAAATAAGTCAAGGCAAGAGTTTGACTCTTTCTCCGTAAGACAATATTGCCCCGTATACGAGTGCTCACGGTCTACGGCAATTGTCTCCAAGATACAACGACTTTCGGAATTTCAGATTGCAGCACAACAACTCTGAAACTATCGGGCGAACTACTGAATACTCGGGATTTTCTTGGACTCGAAAAGCAAGACTTATGAATGCTAGGATGCTTTAGAGAATAGAATGCTTGAATGATTTTGGATGGGAATGAAATGAGGAGGAGGGGGCTATTTATAGTTATTGAAGAGATGGGGTGTCTATTGGGAATAGACACAAATTGCACCCGTTAAATCTGGACCGTTGGATCTAAGCGAATTGGATGGAGGAGATCTGCTGGGTCGGCCCAACAGCCTTGACCCGCCTCTTCCAAGAGACATGGGTCGCCCCATGCCTTTTCTCCAACCATTGCAACCCATGACCCTTAGCCAGCCCACCTTGCCATTCGGCCCAACCCAAAGTGACAAAGACTCCAAACTGGTCCGAGCCATGCTGGCCCAATTCCAAGCCAAGCATCCGCCAGCCCAATTGCCACTTAACACAGGCGGCCCAAACCAAACCACATTCGGCTGGCCCAATCCCTTAGCCCAGCCGAGCCACACCCATTTGCACCGAGCCGAATTCCGTCAAAAGTTTAAGGCTCCTCAGCTCCCAGCGACCGATGCGTACGTGCGAAGTGCAAAGTGCGCCCTAAACCGCCCATTCCGCCCTTCGCGCGCTTCGCGGGTTGTGGGTCCATTTTGAGCTAGAACAAAACTAGCTCAATAGCCCACTTGGATGCATGGTTGTGCCAATGGCCCAACTAGGTTGGCCCAAGGAGATTAACTTGATGTCTCCTTCCTCGATGCTCACATTAATAAAGTGAAGTAACTTCCCTTTTCCTAGCAATGTGGGATATGGTTCTTCCATTCCAACTTCTCTTCAAATAACAACATTTAGTTGCTCACTTTAACCATTAATTTCTCATTCACCCGAAATTGGTTTTGAGAAAATAAATATATCATTTTAATCTACACTAAATGTAGATTAATTATTTGCAACTTATTTCTATTTTTACAAAATAGAAACTTCTAGAAACTTGGTCAAATATTGGTCAAACACCAATAAAACTACCAATTTCTAACAATCCCCCACATGAATGAAATTAATGCATGAATGCAGACTTTCAAGAAAAATCCCGACAAACTGTTACCGCATCGCGGTAGGTAGCTTTCGACTTTGAACCATCCCTAGTAAGATGCTATCGGATTTACTTGCTGCTCAGTGAACGCGATGTCTTGAACTGATCAGCGTTTTGTGTAAACCAAGACAATAACATTTACACGATAACAATTCTGATATCTTTCGTTCTCACATTGTGTCCAATTCGGCCCTGGACCATATCTTGGATTCATAAGTGTTTTCTATTAGAAGCGGCCAAACTTCTTCACTTATATAGGTGATCTCCTATAAGGAGTAACCTGCAATAATCCACCTTTGTTAAGGTATAGGAATCATTAAAAGCTTTAAAGCTTACCCTCACCATACGTCAGCAGGGTTTCTTGCACTTGGGCAGCTTCTGAGAATGGGTTTTAAGAAGTTCCAAGTGTGCTACTAGAATATCCATAACTTAGTTGTCTCATTGAACCAAGTTTGTGGGATCTCCACTCATCATGGTTGAGTTACCGCTATAGACTTCATTTATTGTGTGGGTTTTAACCCTATTCCCCTTACTGCATTGTACATTTGATCTCTGTTTATTCCTTTCGTAAACGGATCCGCTATATTTTCTTTTAACTTTACATAGTCAATGGAAATTATTCCATTAGAGATCAATTGTCTTACTGTATTATGCCTCCTCCGTATGTGTCGCGACTTTCCGTTGTACATACATCTTTTAGCTCTTCCAATAGCTGACATGCTGTCACAATGTACCATGACAGGAGGCACTGGCTTATTCCAGCATGGAATATCCTCTAGAAAATTTCTGAGCCATTCGGCTTCTTCTCCAAATTTATCTAAGGCGATAAACTCGATTCCATTGTGGAACGAGCTATACATGTTTGTTTAGAGGATTTCCAAGACACGGCTCCACCACCAATGGTAAATACATACCCACTTGTGGATTTTGCGTCTTTTGTGTCTGATATCCAATTTGCATCACTGTATCCTTCCAATACAAACTGGATATCTCGTATAATGTAATCCATGGCTTATGGTATGTTTTAAATACCTAAGCACTCTTGTTAGTGCTTTCCAATGTTCGCATTTGGATTACTCATGAATCTACTCAGTTTACTAACTGAGTATGCTATGTCTGGTCGAGTACAGTTTGTTAAGTACATTAAACTTCCTATGACTCGAGCATAATTTGATTGTGATACTGGGTCACCTTTATTTTTGGCTAAATGTAGACTTAGATCTACCGGAGTCTTAGTCGGAGACAGATCGAACGCTTCGAATTTCTTAAGCACATTCTCGATGTAGTGAGATTGTGATAAGACAATTCCGTTATCCGTCCTAGAGATCTTTATCCCTAGAATAACATCTCGCTTGACCTGCATCTTTCATGTCAAAGTTCTTCTTTAACATCTTTTTGGTTTTCATGATTATATCATGATTACTTCCAATGATTAGCATGTCATCCACGTATAGACATATAATCACATATTCATCAGTGTGCCTTTAATGTATACACATTTATCACACTCATTTATTTTGAACCCGTTTTCGACAACATGGTTCGGTCAAACTTCTCGTGCCATTGTTTTGGTGCTTATTTAAGACCATACAATGATTTGACAAGTTTACGTACCTTTTGTTCTTGTCCATGTGCAACGAACCCTTCAAAGTTGTTGCATATAAATCTCCTCATCTAATTCTCCATTTAGAAAGGCCGTTTTCACATCCATTTGATGTATCTCAAGGTTATGCAGAGCCTGCGATAGCAATGAGAACACGAATGGATGTGATCCTTGTTACAGAGAATACGTATCGAAGAAGTCATATCCTTCTCTTTGTTTGAACCCTCGAGCTACCAATCTAGCTTTGTACTTATCAATAGTTCCATCTCGCTTTGTACTTCCTTTTAAGGATCCATTTGCAACCCAACGGTTTGCATCCTGGAGGAAGATCTACTATCTCCCAAGTATGATTTTGCATGATGGACTCAATTTCACTATTGATAGCTTCTTTCCAGAGAGGAGCTTCTGGACTAGACAAAGCTTCTTGCAATGTCCTTGGTTCATCATCTTACATGTAAGTTAGAAAGTCAGGACCAAAGGTCTTAGCTACCTTTGTCCTCTTACTTCGTCTTGGCTCTTCATCTTCTTGAGAAGAACCAATAGTCGTATCATAAGTTCTTTTATTTGAACTTGCTTCATTCTTTTCCTTACATGGAAATTTAGTTTCAAAGAATACTGCATTCCTTGATTCTATAGTCATTCCTGCCGTTATATCAGAATTTCGTGACTTGTGCACTAAGAATCGATATGCACTACTATTGTTTGCATATCCAATGAAAATGCAATCAATGGTTTTGGGTCCTATCCGCACTTGTTTAGGTTTAGGTATTTCTACCTTTGCTAGGCACCCCCACACTTTAAGATAATTGTAGGAAGGCTTTCTTCCATTCCATAATTCATATGGAGTTTTATCTTTATTCTTGTGTGGTAACTTGTTAAGAATGTAGTTAGCCGAAAGGATTGCTTCCCCACAAGTTGTCGTGTAAGCCCGAGCCGATCAACATTGTGTTCATCATCTCCTTAAGAGTTCGATTTTTCCTTTCGCCGACTCCATTTGATTGAGGTGTGTAAGGAGCAATGCGTTTGATGAATAATGCCGGCGTCCCAAAGAAATATTTTCAAATGGTGCTACATACTCTCCACCTCTATCACTACGAATCTTCTTAATTGTTACATTAAGTTGATTCTCAACTTCATTCTTATATCCTTTGAAAGCTTCTAAAGCTTCATCTTTGCTTCTCAAAAGATACACATGACAATATCTAGTGCAATCATCAATGAACGTTATGAAGTACTTCTTCCCACCTCTAGTTTGCACAAGTTTTAAATCACATATGTCCGTATGGACTAATTCTAGAGGGGTAGTATTTCTTTCAATAGTGGGGAAGGGTGACTTCGTCAATTTTGCTTCCACACAAATTTCACACTTATTTTCGAATCAAATTTCATTTTAGGAAGTAAATTTAAATTTACTAACCTACGTAATGAATTTAGATTCACATGTCCTAATCTATCATGCCATAAATTAGAACACTCAGACAAATAAGCAACAACATCTTTATTCTTCGCCTCGGGCGGAACACGTTCATTACATTCATTTTAAAGAGTCCTTTATCAAGGTACCCTTTGCCAACAAATTGACCCATCTTGGTCAATATAAACTTATCGGACTCAAACACTAGCCTAAATCCGGCCTTATTCAATAACGGGCCGGAGACTAAGTTTTTACGAATGTCCGGGACATGCGTAACATCCATTAAGGTGAGTTCTTTGCCGGATGTCATTTTCAGCACCACCTTGCCGAGTCCAACCACGTTAGAAGTTGCAGAATTTCCCATGTACAACTTCCTTCCACTGCAAGGAACATAAGATGAGAAACTTTCTCGACCGCACAGATGTGGCGCGTTGCTCGGTATAAATCCACCATTCCCTTGGGTTATCGTCCAATTTTGCAAGATTGGCTTCAAACACTACGGCGGACAGATCAAGCTCGACAGTGTCTAATGGGACATCCTGTCTTCTACCACATTTGCTTGAGGACGGTTGCCATTCGGTTGTTTGTTTTGGGATGCCGACAGTCTCTAGCCTTATGGCCAGGTTTGCCGCAGCTTGTAACAACCTCCCTTGAACTTCTTGGCATTTGTGTTCCCCTTTTTAGCATTCCCAGTAGCCTTCCTCTTCTTGCTGGTACTCGCTTCAGCCAAGTTCACCTTTGCCTCTACTGATGTAGTCCTGCCGCTCTTGCTTTCGGATTTCCGGTTGTCTTCCTCAATCCTTAGCCTCACGATCAGGTCCTCGAGCTTCATTTCCTTCCTCTTGTGCTTGAGGTACATCTTGAAATCTTTCCATAGAGGCGGTAGATTCTCTATAATGGCAAACTACTTGGAAAGATTCCCGAGTTGCATTCCTTCTGCAATGATGTCGGCAATGATCAGTTGCAACTCACGTAACTGATCCATTACAGTTCGGGAATCAACCATCTTGAAGTCTAGGAATCGGCCGACAATAAATTTCTTAGTGCCGGCGTCTTCCGTTTTGTACTTCTTTTCAAGAGATTCCCAAAGCTCTCTTGCAGTCTTCATGCCACAGTACACATTGTACAGGGCATCATCTAACCCATTTAGAATATAATTGCGACACAGGAAATCGCTATGATTCCATGCTTCCAATGCTACTCTAGCTTGTGGGTCACCTTCATCTTCGGGAACCGTTGGCGGTGATTCTCGCAAGAACCGTGCCAAACTGAGGGTGGTTAGGTAGAACAACATTTTCTGCTGCCACCTTTTGAAATCTGTACCGGTGAATTTCGCCGGTTTCTCTGCATGGGTATGGATGGGAGCAGCAGGAGTTGGGTTAGGAGTATGGACGGGAGGTACAGAAGTTCCCGAGCCAGGGGGAGGAGTAGGAGCGGAGGTGGAGTCGGATGCCATTCTTTAAACACACAGAATATTGTCTTACGATTGTTGGAAAAAATTGGGTGTATTTAAAAAATAGCTTTGAAAAAGAAACGGGACGGAAAATTATATCTCAAAAATAAGTCGAGGCAAGAGTTTGACTCTTTCTCCGTAAGACAATATTGCCCCGTATACGAGTGCTCACGGTCTACGGCAATTGTCTCCAAGATACAACGACTTTCGGAATTTCGATTGCAAAGACAACAACTCTGAAACTATCGGGCGAACTACTGAATACTCGGGATTTTCTTGGACTCGAAAAGCAAGACTTATGATTGCTAGGATGCTTTAGAGAATAGAATGCTTGAATGATTTTGGATGGGAATGAAATGAGGAGGAGGGGGCTATTTATAGTTATTGAAGAGATGGGGTGTCTATTGGGAATAGACACAAATTGCACCCGTTAAATCTGGACCGTTGGATCTAAGCGAATTGGATGGAGGAGATCTGCTGGGTCGGCCCAACAGCCTTGACCCGCCTCTTCCAAGAGACATGGGTCGCCCCATGCCTTTTCTCCAACCATTGCAACCCATTCCGCCCTTCGCGCGCTTCGCGGGTTGTGGGTCCATTTTGAACTAGAACAAAACTAGCTCAATAGCCCACTTGGATGCATGGTTGTGCCAATTGCCCAACTAGGTTGGCCCAAGGAGATTAACTTGATGTCTCCTTCCTTGGATGCTCACATTAATAAAGTGAAGTAACTTCCCTTTTCCTAGCAATGTGGGATATGGTTTTTCCATTCCAACTTCTCTTCAAATAACAATATTTAGTTGCTCACTTTAACCATTAATTTCTCATTCACCCGAAATTGGTTTTGAGAAAATAAATATATCATTTTAATCTACACTAAATGTAGATTAATTATTTGCAACTTATTTCTATTTTTACAAAATAGAAACTTCTAGAAACTTGGTCAAATATTGGTCAAACACCAATAAAACTATCAATTTCTAACAAGTACAAGTAAAATCAGCCTCTTAAAGAGAGAACTCAGCAAATCCTTTGCTATGAAAGATTTGGGGCCAGCAAAGAACATTCTTGGAATGCAGATTTTCAGAGATAGAAAGAATGGTAGGTTGTGGCTGTCTCAAGAAAAGTACATTGAGAAAGTGTTAGAAAGATTCAACATGAACAAGGCAAAATCGGTGAATTCTCACTTGCAAGTCACTTTAAGCTCAGCTCCAAGCAAAGTCCGGCAAGTGAGAAAGAAAAAGAAGAAATGCAAAAGGTTCCTTATGCTTCAGCAGTGGGTAACTTAATGTACGCAATGGTTTGCTCGAGATCGGACATTGCCTACGCAGTTGGAGTAGCAAGTAGATTTCTTGCCAATCCAGGGAGAGGGCATTGGGAAGCTGTGAAATGGATACTCAGGTATCTTAGAGGTACTTCAAACCTTGGCTTGTGTTTCGAAAATGGTAAGCAAATACTTATGGGTTATGCGGATGCAAACATGGCTGGTGATGTTGATACGAGAAAGTCTACATCAGGCTATATGATGACTTTAGCGGGGGCAGCGGTTTCTTGGCAATCGAGGTTACAAAAGTGTGTTGCTTTATCTACCACTGAAGCTGAATTCATTGCTCTGACACAGAAGCTTGCAAGGAGCTCCTATGGATGAAGAAATTCCTTGAAGATCTTGGCATCAAACAAGAGAAGTTTATGTTGTTTTGCGATAGCCAAAGTGCCATACATTTGAGCAAGAATTCTACATTTCACTCTCGATCTAAGCACATCGATATAAGGTAACATTGGATTCGAGAAGCGTTAGAAGCTAAGTTGTTATGCATTGAGAAAATCCACACCGATGAGAATGGGTCTGATATGATGACCAAGACGCTACCTAAAGAGAAGCTTGATATTTACAGACTTAAAGCTGGTTTGGTTGAGCCCCTTGCTTAGAATTGGGAGGGGGAGAATGTTGGAAATGTCCCAATTAAAATCTTGGGGGCTGTTTAAACATTATGCCAAACTGCAAGGGGCTGATTGTAACTTGAAATTGGGGAAATCACTTACCCCATAAACAAAGGAGTGGCTGTAATTTTTAGAAGAGAGGTCGGACCAAGAGAAGAGAGAAGACGAAGAGACTGACAGAAAATTCGAGAAATTGGGTGTCCCTTTGTTCACGATTTTGGCTGAAGTTTCAGACGCTTGCTGGTGATTGCTCTCTCCACAGAATGACGGTTTCAATTTGTGAGATTTCCTTTCTTCTCTCTTAGACATTGTTGATATCCAACCTTGTGGTTGAGGTGTTTTTCTGTTGTTATTGAGACTTGTACTCATTGTGTAGCCACTAGTTGTACTAGTGAAGAAACCTAGTATTCCCATTGTTATTAGTGGAGATTTTGGTGGACTACGGTCCGTGGTTTTTCCCGTTTGGGTTTTCCACGTTAAAATCGCTGGTGTTGGTTTTTGTTTGGTTGCTACATATATTGCTATTGTTGCTGCATTTTCTTTGTCTGGTGTGTCTATTACTTCAGCAGATAAGTGAAGAAGAACTGATCTAGGGACAAAGATAGTTCAGTGAAACTTGTTCAGCTGCTGTGAACAAACAGGTCTGTTATTTGGTTATTGTTGGTGTAACTTCAGACTTGTTACTCAGCAAAGTTGAGCTCCCATTTCCCAACACTTTATTCTAAGTGATGAAGGATTATCAGCTCTTCTACGATGAGCAAATGCGTGTGGTCAACTCCACGGGGCAAGGGTCCGTCGTAGCCCCTAACATCTCTCACCTGTTATTTGCCGATGACTGTTTGCTTTTTTGCAAATCATCGGTCAACAAATGCCTGCATTTTAAATGCATTTTGGATACTTACGCTTCATTTTTAAGGCAGGAGATCAATTACGCTAAATCTGGTATTTTCTTTAGTAGCAACGTCGATACGGCAACTAAGGAATCTATTTCTGTTATTAAATCGGTTAGTCAACCCCTAAATACAGGTAGATATTTGGGGCTCCCTTCATGGATTGGGCCTATTTTTGGGTACATTCTGGATAGATTATGGAGGAAGCTGCAAGGGTGGAGGACTAAGCAATTGTCGAAGGTTGGGAAGTCCGTGTTCTGATTTAATCTGTGGCTCAAGCTCTACTGGCTTACTGTATGACCACTTTCTTGCTTACGAGTGTGTTACTTAAGGATTTGGAGCATATGATGAATAGTTTTTGGTGGGGTAATAGGAGTGATGGTCGTAGGGGAATCAACTGGTTACGCTGGGAGAAATTGTGTGTGCCGAAGTCTAGTGGGGGATTGGGTTTCCGAATTTGAAATTATTCAATCTAGCAATGTTAGGGAAGTTCGGACGACGGTGTTTAAAGGATCCGAATGCTCTAGTTTGTTGTGTGATTAAAGCAAGATATTTTCCGTTGGGGGAATTTGTTAATGCATCAATTGGCCAATGTCCGAGCTTTGCTTGGAGGAGCATTCTTTCGTCCCAAGATATTGCTAGGTTGGGGTTGCGATGGCAGATTGGGAACAGGCAAAATATAAGACTTTGGCAAGACCCATGGCTTCGTCGGGATTCCTCTTTCTACCCACAATGTACGGTTCCTCGGTTTCTAAACATTCAGCGAGTGAGCGATCTAATTCGTTGCGACTCTATTCATTGGAATCACGAACTTGTTCAGGCTGTTTTTAACGAGGATGATGCTCAAGGCTATATTGTCAATTCCGTTGCCAACCACACTTGCTGAAGAAGATCAATTAATATGGCATTATTCGAATAATTGGTGTTATACGGTCAGTAGTGCTTATAGGCTTGCGTTTTCACATACCCTACAACACTTACAGGATGAGTCTAGCATATGGCAAAAGATCTGGAAGTTGCCAATACCAGCTAAGGTTCAGTTCTTTCTTTGGAGATTGGGAAGGCAGTTCCTTCCTAATGGCGATAATCTTCTTCGCAAAGGTACCGAGATTACAGGTTCATGTGGTTTGTTCAATGAGGGGCTGGAAAATAACTGGCATACATTTAATTTATGCTCTTTTGCTGATGAATGTTGGAGGGAAGTTGGTCCGAGGCATTTGATTGATCAATGGACAGGGGTTGATTCTTCTTTCTTTGGCTCAGCGTGGGATTTTGAAAGAGTGAGTTTTTGGAAATAATGTGTTTTCTATTTTCGAATCAATGTGACAGTTTTGGTAAGTTGATTTTGGAACTTTCATGGAAAGTGAACGGGATATTTTGTGATGGGCTGGGCCCAATACATCCCTACGAGCTGTGGGTTATCAAGCCCACTAAGGGAGCAAGCCCATCAAGGTTTGGAGACATGGCCCGTCGATATGGAAGATGGAGGTCGTCGCCAATGAGCGACCAAGCACATCTAACGACGAGCCTTCCCTCCACCAGCCAGAATCCACTCCAACATAGAATGACGGTCGTCGCCATTGAGCGATCTAACTCGCTCGTCCACTCGTTCGTCGAGTCTTGATAAGGCGACGATCTTCCTGGACATACAGCTCCAGGTCGTCCCTTCACTTAGCTTCCTCAATAAGCTTGATTAATTAGCTATATTGGGATAAAGTTAGACCTGACACTGGGACATTTTGTGCGTGCAATCATGGAAGCAGTAATAATGCCAAAAGGTGTGCAGATTGACTTTCCTTTATAAGGCAAACTACTTATCTGTGTCAGTCACAACAGTGTTCTTACATAGGCGGAGCAATCATGGCGTGACACGTGTACTCCTAGGAAACCAAGATGATCCAACGGTCATAAAGAACTCAATCTAATCTGCTCGTATGAAAACCCTAATATCACCTCATCCATTATAAATATGGGAACAGAATCATGGACTAAGGTAATGCTTATTTGTATGTTCACGTATACACACACACACCTTCCTATTATCATTATTTTCCAGTTCATTCACTGATTCTCACGCCGGAGGGGCTTGCCGAAAAACCCCCGACGCAGCCTCACTGCTTCTTTCTTGTGGCGCGCAGATCACTAGTCACCAATCATCTCGCCGACATCAATACCTGAGCCCAAACACATTCCCCGCACCATCGATTGGTTCCATTGCCGGAACGTTTGTCAGTGACCTTTCAACCACGTAATAACAAATTTTAAAAACCTCGGAAAATGGTGTCAGACGGACACATCGCTAGCAAATCCACCGGAGACGCAGGCCGACCACCTTCGCTCAGTAGTGCCAACAGGAGCCCAGACCTCCCTCACCTCAACCTAGGAACCCTAACCAAAGGGTCACCAGGTCACATGGTGTGGTAGATGACACTGGCCTTCCTACTGCAAGGAGAAGGGATAAAAGGCAAGCAACCGAGAGACAACGACGACCCCCTCTGGAAAGGAGACCCGAGGGAACTGCTGCACAAAACATGGGAGGTCCATCCAACCCCCCTCTCGATAGAGCGACATTCCTCGTGGAAAGAGCCAACGCTCTCCACGAACTCCTAAGAATCCAGAACGAGCTCATACAATTGGCTGAGGACCAACCCCCACAGGCATCTCACAACACTGTCTCGTCGGGGAGAAGAAGAAGAAACCAGAGGGAGAATAATGGTCGTCGTGAAGAAACTGCCGCTGAAAACGAACGAATTGTGCCGCAACTTGACCTAAGGGAGCACCTCAACCAAAGACGAAGTGAAGGAGTCCCGTCGCAGCGACGACGGGATGAGGCAGAAGGTGAGCCTCGTCGATCTTTAGCCAATGAGAATCCTGTCCAGAACCAAGTTGTACGCGGTCGTCAAATGACCCCGTCGTTGAGAAATGAACGAGCCCCAAGTTATAGGGAAAGGACACGCACTCCACCTCGTCGTGAGCAAGAGCTTTCAAGATCTTACAGGTCGTCCCCACCACCAAGCTATAGGAGAGAAAGGTCCATCTCCCGATGACCTGCTCCCACCGAGAGGCAACGGTCTAATACCGTGGCCCGGGGGCCTCGTCGAGATAGGATCCCTCCCGCCGGCCCAGCAGGCGAGGTCGATATGAGAGAATTTCTAAGACTCAAGCGTCAAGTGGAGGAATTGACGACCAAAAGAAACACGGTGGATAGTGACGATTCAGAAGATGATGTTGGCACAATGAAACCCTTGGCCCCATGGATGTTGGAAACAGGACCACCAGAACCAGGATTTAAACTTCCTGACTTAAAACAATATGACGGCTCCACAAGTGCGTTGGATCACATGCAACATCTCGAGGCTCAGATGTATGTGGTATCCAGAGCCTCAGGACACGATGACGTAATGTGTAAGGCTCTCACGAGCACGCTAACTGACGCCGCCATGCGGCTTGTGAGGCCTTCCAAAGCGGGAGCATTGAGTCACGGAAGAGATGAGGAAAAAGTTATTCGGGAAGATTTGCAATGCCGGGGACCGTCGAAAACTATCAACGACTCAAAGAACATAACCCAGGGAGCAAACGAGAGCTCCATGAGTTATTTCAAAAGATTTAAGAAATTGGTGGATCAGATCGACGAGGATCTGACTGATAGGGAAATCATCAACTGTTTTAGACATGGCGTTGTTTCTTCCATGTTGGACTACAAGTTACAAGTTCATCCAGCCAAATCCAGAAAGGATCTTTATGCCAAGGCATATGCCGTAGCCGAGGCTGAGAAAAGAAAGTTGCTGAGAGAAGGAAAGGCCGTCGACGAGGGTGAGACGAAAAAGTCAAAAAAGGATAAGACTGGAGAGAAAGGGAAAAACAAGCAGGTAAAAGCTGAAAAGGTTCCAGAATCATACACTCCCCTGACAGTGTCGCGGGCTGAAATTTTGAGCAATGTAGATTTTGGCCCGGCGCCAAAGATGAACCCCAATGGAAAGGGAAAGAAAAATATGAATAAATATTGTGAGTACCATCGGGATAAGGGACATGACACTGAAGAGTGCTTTAGTCTGAAGAAAATTATTCAAAGGTGGATTGATGATGGTCGTCTTGAGCAAGACGCGAGGAGGATCGCTGCGCACCAACACTCGAGCTGCTAACAACGACCCTCCGGAGAGACAACCAAGGATGGTCTTGGTCATCTCCGAGGAAACTAGTAAAAATCAAATCAAAAGCGCCATTTACCACCTGAAAAAAGCCCCACATGTTCCCCAAAAGTCTGAGATCCCAAATGATGTGATAAGCTTCTTCCCCTACGAGCTACCAGCCAATCCTTTGGCTCGTCAACAGACCCTGGTCATCCCTGGTTTTATCGACAATTGTGAGTCGAGACGGATTCTAATCGATACTGGGGCGGCCAAAGATATCTTGTTTTACAATGTCTACCAGCGGATGGGTCTACCCGATAGCCGCCTAAGTCCCTACTTAGGTCGTCTAGAGGGATTCACCAACCACAGGGTAGATGCAAAGGGTCAGATTGATCTTCCCGTCGATATTGGAGATCACCCGTTGAGAACCATTCAAACAGTGACTTTTATTGTGATTGATGTCGTCAGTGACTACCATGCAATTCTCGGCCAACCTGGCCAAGCTGCCTTAGGGATCGTCGCTTCAATCCCTCATCAACGAGTTAAATTTCCTACACGCTCGAGAATTGGATGTGTGTTGGGGACGGCCCCAGAATTCTTGGAGCATGTGCTGAAGGCAAAACGGACTGTTGAAATAGACGACCCAGATCAAATCGTGAAGCTCTCTAGGTCAATCAAACAAACGACGACCTCCTATTCCAATGTTTCCACCATCAAGTGTGTAGATGACCCAGAAGCCTTTGCTGAAAAATTCATGGACGACCAAGCTGCAGCTCCGCAACTTTTGGTCACCCATGAATCGGGGGCCGAGCTAGAGAAGCTGATTGAAGACGAGGTCCCAGACCTCACCCCCGAAGCAAAAAAGAAAATCAAAGAGATTGTTATTGAATCCATGGACTTTAGAGATGATGCTCCCGAAATGAAGCCGGCCGACGAGCTAACTGAGCTAATCATTAACCCAAACTATCCAGAGCAAAAAATTAAACTGGGGTCTCAGTTATCTACTGAGGAGAGGGAAGAGATAATCTCCCTACTTAAACAAAACCTCGATGTTTTTGCCTGGAGAGTTGAAGACATGAAGGGTATTAGAGAAGATGTGGCCGTCCATAGGCTCGGAGTGAATCCCACAATGAAATTCAAGGAGCAAAGGTGCAGAATTTTTTCAACTGAGAAGGAGGTCGCTATAAAGCAAGAGATTGAGAAGCTACTGAGTGCTGGAATTATCGTGGACGCTGGGTTCACGACGTGGTTGGCTAATGTGGTCCTGGTCAAAAAAACCCAATGGAAAGTGGAGGCTGTGCATTGATTTCACCGACCTGAATTTGGCATGCCCAAAAGACAAGCTACCTCGCCCGTAATCGACAAGCTCGTCGACTCTGTTGCTGGTCATACGACCTTAAGCTTTTTGGACGCGTATTCTGGCAATCACCAAATTAAGATGGCCGAAGAAGACATTTCGAAGACGGCCTTCCAGGCCGCAGGGGGAACTTATTGCTATACAAAGATGCCCTTTGGGCTAAAAAATGCCAGGGCAACATACCAGAAAATGATCAACAAAGTATTTAAGGGACAAATTCTGACAACTTGGAGGCATATATCGACGACATGGTCGTCAAGTCGAAAAAGAGGAAACATGTAGACGACCTCCAGCAAACCTTCACCAACCTTCGAGCAAATGATATGGTGCTCAACCCGGCCAAGTGTGTCTTCGGAGTTGCTGCGGGAAAATTCTTGGGATTCATGCTTTCACAATGGGGAATTGAAGCCAACCCCGAAAAAATCAAGGCCTTAATTGATATGGCAGAACCTACGAGAATCAAGGAAGTCCAACGGTTGAATGGACGAGTGGCGCCCTTGGGTCGTTTCATTTCCAAGTCCGCCGAGAGATCACTCCCCTTTTTCAAAGCTCTCCGAGGTGCCAAAAATTTTGAATGGACAGAAGAATGTTCCAAGTCGTTCAAGCAGCTTAAAGAATACCTGGGCTCCCCACCACTCCTCAGCAACCCCGTTGCAGGGGAAGATTTATTTGTATACCTCTCGGCGAGTGATAAAGCCGTCCCCGCCATAATGGTAAGAGAGGAGGATGGGATACAGAGGCCCGTGTATTATGTAAGCAAGGCTTTATCCGACGTAGAAGGCCGTCACTTCAATGCTGAGAAAATAACTTATGCTCTCGTCATAACAGCACGAAAGCTACGAGCCTATTTCTCAGCTCACCCAATTGTTGTGTATACAAATGCCCCACTGTGCAAGATCTTGCACCGCCCAGAAAGCTCCGGTCATCTGAATTGGAGCATTGATCTGACGGAGTTTGACATCCGATATATGGCAAGGAAGACCGTGCAAGCCCTGTGCATCGGGCCGATTTCCTGGTTGAGACGTCGTTCACCATTGACGACGACCAAAGGCCGCCACAAAAGACAAACAAGGGCAAACAGGTCGACGACAAGCCGGAGGAATTGATCTTGCCCGTAGATTGTTGGAAGATTTTCTCAGACGGATCGGCAACAAGAGATCTCAGTGGGGCGGGAATTGTGCTCGTCGAGCCAGAAAGTAACACGGTTTTTGAAGAAGTGTTGAGGTTCAAATTCCAAGCATCTAACAACCAAAGGAGTACGAAGCACTTCAGAGCAGCGATTGAGTACGCTAAGTGTTTTGGGGCTACTAAGATTGCGGCTTTCGTGATTCTCGCTAATCAGAAACCAAGTTCGTGGAGACTACCAGGTCATCGACTCCACCCTGCAGAAGTATCATGCCTTGGTCGGCGAGTTAATTCAGGGGCTAGAATTTTGGGCCATCCAGAGAATAGCCAGAGAAGATAATGAACATGCCGACCTGCTCTCTAAGTTGGCCACTGATCAATTGCCGGAGGATGGACATGGCCACCACCTGGCCTACCTCGAACAACCAGCTTACGATCGTGTGAAGATCCTGTGTGCCGGGGATGATGGCCCAAGATGTTGGATCGACGACCTACAGGCATTTATTGAAAAAGACGAGCTACCCTCTGATGAAGTGTTGGTGCGACAAATCAAGAGGAAGGCCGCCCGTTTCTCGGTCGTAGAAGGTGAACTTTATAGACTATCCATCACCAGGCCACTGTTGAAGTGTGTCCACCCTAATAAAGTAGTTAAGCTGCTTTTTGAAGTGCATCAAGGAGAATGCGGGGGCCATCCTGGGGCCCGTACATTGGCTGAAAAGTTAATCACCATGGGGTACTACTGGCCCCATCTACGAGAGGATGCAAAGCAATTTGTAAGGAAATGTGACACTTGCCAACGGTTCGCCGATCTCTCGAAGCTTCCGACGACAGAGCAAACCCCAGTCATGGCAGCTTGGCCATTTGACATGTGGGGTGTGGACTTGATTGGGCCTTTCCCACAGGCCAAGGGAGGAGTGAAGTATGTGATTGTGGCAGTTGATTATTTTTCTAAGTGGGTGGAGGCCAAAGCCCTAAACAAAATTACAGAAAACAATGCCATAAGCTTCTTCCACGACTCAATATGGTGCCGCTTTGGAATCCCAAGGGTAATTTTTTCTGACAACGGCCTACAATTTTCACGAAGGTTTGAACAAGAGTTGAACAGAATGGGCGTCAAGCACTCCAAGTCGTCTGTTGCCTATCCCCAAGGCAATGGGCAAGCTGAAGCAGCAAACAAACTCGTCTTGTCAGCTTTATGTAAAAATCTTGAAGGACGAGGCACAAGATGGTTAGACGAACTCCCTTCAGCACTCTGGGTAGTCTGCACAACCACCCGGGGGCCTACGGGGGAAACTCCATTTGCTTTGGCCTATGGCTCTGAGGCCATGGATCCCGCCGAGCTTCAGCTTCCAACTGATCGAGTGGCTCTCTACGACATTGAGAAGAATATCCACAATGCATGTGTCGACCTTGACCTTGTGGACGAGCGACGATTGGACGCTCAATTAAGGATGGAGAATTACAAGAAAAGAACCAAGGCGTACCACGATAAGAAAGTGAAGAAAAGAATTTTCAAAGTCGGAGATCACGTCCTTAGAAAAATTGAAGCAACGGGACTCAAGGCCCGTCAGAACAAACTCTCCCCCAACTGGGAAGGACCTTACATTGTCACCAGTGTGGTTAGAGAAGGGACATATCGCCTTGCTAAGCCAAATGGTGAACAGCTCAAACATCCGTGGCACGCCAACCACCTCATGAAGTATTATTTCTAAGATCGTCATCACCTATCAACGCCCTCAGGGCACCTCACTTGTGGTTCTTTATTTAACTCTTGTCAAAAGAAATTTTTGAAGTGTTTGGAAGTTTGTTAGGGATAGACTATAAATCCCAGTAGTTTAAAAAGCGATTAGATGTCAATGTAATATCGTTGTTGAACAGAGATTATCAATGGAAACTCGTCGCTTTGTTGAACATTCACTACAATCTCAAGAAACATAGACCGGTTGAAGTTAAAACTTTGACCCCTACAATCACTTTGATCAAGTATAAAGATAAGTCGAAGCCAAGACTTCGACACTTACTCCCACTTTAGCCAAGTATAAAGGTTAGACGAAGCCAGGCCTCGTTGACTGCTATAAAGGAATAAGATGACTCGTCTTAAAAATCTTGCCTACGAGCAAATACCTACGGACCTTCGTACAATTCCTACAAGCTATTGAGAAGTTGAGAAAACACAAGTATGAACAAGGGTCGGCCATTTTAGGACGACCCGTGTTCTGGCCATCACTTACGACGACCATTCACACTTGTCCTCAAACTTACTCATTTAATAAGTTATCACATGCTATCTAAGTTAACATACAGATTAACGAACATAAAACATAGGCATTGAATAACTAAAACACCAACCAAATTGCACGACCCCCTCTAAGCAACGAGGAAACAGGTCAATTACATTACAAAAATAAAAATTGTTTGAAACATTGTTTGAAACCAAAAAATCAGGGTGAAGCATTGTTTGAGACATTACAAGCCATTTCAGAAAGGTAAATTACTGGAGACCGTCGGCGTTTGAGGGAGCCTCGTCAAGATCAGGACCGTCTCCAAGAAAGTGGGCATAATAAGCATCGAAGTTCTTCGGGTCTACGGCTGAGATTGGCCACTCGTCCTTCCCTTCCTTCTCGTCATCTTCTTTGATGATAAGTAAGTCGTTGTTATTGTAAGGAACGAGAGGATGGACTGAACGAGCCTCCTGGTCGTACGACTCCTCGCATGCAGATCGCCGCCTTCCTCGTAGAAAGTAAATCCTTGGTCTCTAGATCCACAAGGATCCGCCTAGCTAAATGCTTAGCCCCATCCTTGAAGAAGCCTCTGGCCTTCTCATGATGGCCCAAGATATTCAAGACTCCCTCAGACTCCTCAATTGCATCTAATTTAGCGTCGGCCAAAGCAACCTAATGATCAGCCCTCATCGCTTCGATCTGACCCCGAGCAGCCTCGTAGTCAGACGTCAACTTCTCAACTTTACCCTCGGCAGCACGAAGGCTGGTGGCCCAGATCCCTGATTCTTTCTCCAGCTTGGCCTTAGCAGCTTTCAGGGTCTCCACCTCCTTCAAAACCTCATTCTTCTGAGCCATTAAGGACTCGTAGGCTGTCGCTGGCCGACATTGTTCTCAGCCTTCCTTCGCCTTATGCTCGCCAGCCTCCTTAGCCCCAACCGATCGGGATCGGGCTGCTCGCTATCCCTTCGCTTCGGCGTCGATGCAAGCTCTAAAATCTCGACGTCACGGCATCTATCATCGACGACATCTGCAACGAAAAACTTATTAGCACAAGTGCATAACGATGAGGGATTTATAAAAACTCAAATCCGAATTACCTCAGTCTGAATCAACCCAAAGCGGGCATGGTAGGTTTCAGGGTTAAACTTGGCCTCCCTCATCAGATGAAAACCCTAATACCACCTCATCCACTATAAATATGGGAACAGAATCATGGACTAAGGTAATGCTTATTTGCATGTTCACGTATACACATACACACCTTCCTATTATCATCATTTTCTAGTTCATACACTGATTCTCACGCCGGAGGGGCTTGCCGGAAGACCCCCGGCGCAGTTCACGATTCTTTTCTTGTGGTGTGCAGATCACAAGTCAGCTCAATCAATTCGCTGGACATCAATACCTGAGCCCAAACACATTCCTGCACCATCATGTATATTATTTAGTTTAATTTTAAATTATTTTAGTTTAATTTAGCTTATATTTATAATTGTATCACGAATTTTATATTTGGTGGCATGTTGTTATGATTGAACATGAGTTAGGTACATTGTTGGAGTAAAAAAAAAAGGCATGACGGGTAAGGTCAACATCCCTAGCCCGTCTGGTCAAGGCCGTCCCAAGCATAAGGGGGTTGCCACGCCGCGCCAGATAGGGAACCCCGGCTATCGGAGGAGCTTTGGCGAACATGACGGCCATCTCTTTAATCTTCTCTTTAGTAAGGACCCCTGATGACGAGCCAGGAGTTTCAGTCTGCGGAGTCGAGGGGTCGGAGGAGCTAACAGGGTCGTTGTTTGCTTTTTTGCTTCTCTCCGTCCTTCCCTCCGAGCTTGCAGGATGGTCTTTCCTCTTCTTAGAAGCCTGACTGAGCCCCACGCTGCTCCGGGTTAGAGTCGGAGCTCCCAACGGCCTCAGGGTTAATGTGCTCACCCTCCGCCGACGACCACTGGGTACCGGCGTTGCGGCCCGCAACACCGGTCTCAACTCCAAACCTCTTTCTCAAGCGCGTCAACTCGTACGACGACTCCCTGTTCAAACCTTCAACGACGGCTCCCTTTCAATCAAGGGGATGGCACCAATAGTGTTGTCCTTGGGCAGCTGATCATTCCTCTTCGACATATTCTCCTGACGGTCGTAGATTGCGTTGGACGTCGCTCTGTCCTTCTTCGCTTTGCTTCGATCGTTGGCTCTGACTGCCCCGCTCATGATGTCACGTTCAATGTGGTCAATATCCATCGCAGAAAGAACTGCCAAATAAAAATGGAGAAAGGTTAAGTCCTTCACGACGAGACAAAAGACAGACTATCAAATTAAATAGACAAGTATTAAGAGCCCAACCCCCAGTCATTTCAAGATTGGCGCAAGAATCCTTGGGATGGTCTGGGCGTGCGCTCGCACAAGTTATACAGTTTTCCTCTCATGTTAACTCGTTGTGAGCGACCCAGACTGGGTAACGAGCGTCGAGGTTGATCTTCACCAGGGGATCGGGGCCTTTCGACGGCTTGGACATTATGCCGACGCTTATGTACCTCCAGTGTGAAGCTTCTATGTCCTTCCATGACACCCAACCAAGACTCAAAAAATCATCGATTTTATTCTTCAACTCATCGGCCCAAGGCGCCGGCCATACACGCTCGTCGGCAATCATACTTTGACTCTCTGGAAAGGGAAATTGCCAACCTACCCTGCTCTCCACCGGGATCATATGGTTATCCCAACCATACACCTTATTCTGAGTGTCCAAAAACAAGCCTTGTACATTTCTAATTGAGGACACGCTGACTACAGACTTCCCTTTCACGGTGGTTCGGGTAGTCCGATAGTACTGGCGAAATACTTTGTTACATGGCTCATAGCCAAGGAATTTGCAGACTACGATAAGGCAAGACAAAATCCTGACTGCATTGCCACTTAGCTCCATTGGCACACAACCTGAATCCTCCAAAACTCATTAATAAAAGGGTCAAGGGGCAATCTCAAGCCGAACTCAAACTGTTTATAGTAGAAGGCCACCTTCTCTTTGCTAGTAAGGAGGGCCTGTCGACGGGGCTCGTACTCCTTTTGGCTGTGGTATTCGAGCTTATAAGTCGCGGCTTGGACCCTGAAAGAGTCTCGTAGGGAATCAATCAGTAGCTTCCCGATGTTACCCTTCCTCGTATTGACCTTGGTGATGGCCCAGTCCCCTTGAGCCCCGGCTCCAAAGCCTTGTTCATTTCTCCCAGCTCGTACACCGGTATGAAAAGCGTCAACTATTCGAATGTCCCCAAAGACTTGCATCGGTCTCGTTTGCTTCGGGGCCTGGGCTGATTAGGGCGGCCGTCGTGATCCATGTCTACAAAACAGGGAGAATGAGAAGGGGAATCAGTCCTAACATCCGTAGGCGACGACCTATCTAAGGGCAACCTAGATTCCCCTAAAACCAAATCCCTAAGTGAATCACTACGGGACAACGAGTAGTGAGTTTGGATGTGGTTGGGTAGGTCGTTCATTGACCTGAAAGGTGTCACCCTTGGGTCATCTTCCTCAAATTCTCCAAGGACCTCATCAGTGGGAAACCCTGTGCTCTCATTTTCAAACCTAAATTTTACCAGAATTGAAGAGCATTCAGCCAAAGGGATTTCCCTCCAAATGCCCCTAGCACATTTGTACACCCTTTGATTTAACCCAAAACCAAATTTAACTCCTCTCTCAAATCTTACCGTTCTGGGCCCCATTAAACAAGTTCTTAAACCCCAAGAAAAACCCAGAAAATGAAGAACAATCAAAAGGTAATACCAGGTGAAGGTTTTCCGGTGAGTTTTCCGATGAGTTTTCCGGCGGGAGATCAAAGAAGTCCCTTATCCAAGATCCCAGATACCTTACGAACGGAGTAGCCAGAACAAATCATGTCGCCAGAGACGGTGGTTCTTGCTCGCCGGAATTCTTGTTGCTGGTTGCCGGAAATCGCCTCTGCTGCTTGCTCTCAATAACCAAGGTTGCGAAAAGTTTGAAAGGGAGGAAGCTTTTATACTTGGGAAAGATGAAGGGTTTATACCTGGGAAACCCAAACGGTGAAATGATGGGGGCATTAAATACTCCCTGTGATTACCGAGGAAAATGTCCCATCATGGGACGCGTGTCAATTAATGAAGAAATCCTGGTCCTCCACGTCATCAATGCTGACATCATCACAATTCAAATTTCAAATTGACGGTCGTACGGATAACTCTAAGATAAAGCGCAAACTCCCGGACCGTCAAGACGACCCATGAGTTGGGGGCCACTGAACGGGATATTTTGTGATGGGCTGGGCCCAATACATCCCTACGAGTTGTGGGTTATCAAGCCCACTAAGGGAGCAAGCCCATCAAGGTTTGGAGACATGGCCCGTCGATATGGAAGATGGAGGTCGTCACCAATGAGCGACCAAGCCCATCTAACGACGAGCCTTCCCTCCACCAGCCAGAATCCACTCCAACATAGAATGGCGGTCGTCGCCATTGAGCGATCTAACTCGCTCGTCCACTCGTTCGTCGAGTCTTGATAAGGCGACGATCCTCCTGGACATACAGCTCTAGGTCGTCCCTTCACTTAGCTTCCTCAATAAGCTTGATTAATTAGCTATATTGGGATAAAGTCAGACCTGACACTGGGACATTCTGTGCGTGCAATCATGGAAGCAGTAATAACGCCAAAAGGTGTGCAGGTTGACTTTCCTTTATAAGGCAAACCACTTATCCGTGTCAGACACAACAGTGTCCTTACATAGGCGGAGCAATCATGGCGTGACACGTGTACTCCTAGGGAACCAAGATGATCCAACTGTTGGCAGCAACCCAATCTAACGGTTCAGATGAAAACCCTAATATCACCTCATCCATTATAAATATGGGAACAGAATCATGTACTAAGGTAATGCTTATTTGCATGTCACGTATACATACACACCTTCCTATTATCATTATTTTCCAGTCCATTCACTGATTCTCACACCGGAGGGGCTTGCCGGAAAACCCCCAGCGCAGTTCACGATTCTTTTCTTGTGGTGTGCAGATCACTAGTCAGCTCAATCATCTCGTTGGACATCAATACCTGAGCCCAAACACATTCCTGCACCATCAGAAAGATTTATAATTGTTAATATTGTAAATATCTTTTATTTATGTACATATGTTTATATTAGAACTAACCTACTAATAAAATCTATTTCCTTGTGAGTGTGTTTTATGTTTCCTTGTAGGAATTGAAAAACTCATATATGGAAAGGTGTTGGATTTGTGAATATCTTCTCAAGGTGCATATAAATACAAGAGATCAGCACAAAGAGTAGATACGACTTTGGAGTGAATTTGAGAGACAATACACAGTTGTGATTCACGTTTTCAATATTGTGATTTTAGGTTGTGAGTGAAGGTTGTGTCTTACATCCAAACTCACATCTAGGTTTTTGTCAAGTTTTTTGTTTTACTTCTGACTAAAATATGATCCACTTGGGAAAGGGAGTTTGTTCTTGTCGTAGAAGGTGATTAGAACTTGTTTAGTATTTTCGTATTTTAGTTTTCACTTATTCGTGTTTTTGTAAACAACACAGTTTTTAATAGTGAAAAGTTTTTTGGCGTAAGCCTTGTTTCCTGGGATCAAAATCAGTAAACGTTATAATTCTTGTGTTTTACTTTTTATTCCGCTGCTTTATTTGTGGATGTGTGGACAGTTGTGTGTCACATCTGTACTCCTAACTACACGAAACTTTCAATTGGTATCAGAGGCAACTCTCGAAATATTACTGACTGTTGATCCAGAAAGTGTAGTCATAATGAAATGTCAAAATCATCAAAACAGGCCTCCAGTCTTGGATGGCACAAATTACTCTCTTTGGAAGTCTAAAATGCGTAATTACATCAAAGGCATTGATGAAAGGGCCTGGATGTGTATTCTTGTGGCCTGGCAACCTCCTACTGTGGAGAAAAGGTCTGAATCTGGTGTTGGTAAATCTGTATTTGAGAGAAAGCCTGAATAAAGGTGGACTCTTGATGAAATACATGCGGCTAATTATGATTCGAAAGCAATGGGTGCTTTTCCCGCCATGTTTCTGAAAATATGTACAAACTCATCACTAATGAAAGCATCGCTAAGAATGATTGGGATATCTTACGGATGCAATGTGAGGGGATTCCAAGTGTAAAGGTTACTAGGCTTAGAATTTTAATGGATAGGTTTGAAATACTTAGAATGGAAGAGACAGAAGGCATAGCCTCTTATGCTGCAAAAATTCATGAAATTTCTAATGAATGTACTAGTCTGGGAGAATCAATCTCTAATGCTAGACTTGTGAGTAAGATTTTGAGGACCTTACCTGAGAGGTTCAATATAAAAGTGGCTGTTATAGAAGAAACTAATGGCAAAATAATTTCGGCCATCATTGTAAGCCCGAATACCCTATCCCCAGCGGACAAAAAGTCAAACGGCAGTCATTGTAAGCCCGTACAAAGAATCATATCCTCGTCCATCATTGTAAGCCAGAACACCCTATCCCCAACGGACACAAAGTCAAACGGCAGTCATTGTAAGCCCGTACAAAGAATCATATCCTCGGTCATCATTGTAAGCCCGAACGCCATATCCCTAGCGAACAAAAAGTCAAACGGCAGTCATTGTAAGCCCGTACAAAGAATCATATCCCCAGCCATCATTGTAAGCCCGAATATATATCCGCAACGGACAAAAAGTCAAACGGCAGTCATTGTAAGCCCGTACAAAGAATCATATCCTCGGTCCACATCGTAAGTCCGACATAAAATAAAACCCAAGGTACAACTCCTTCGAAAACAGAAACTCAAGGCAACAAACGCCTTCGAAAATACAAACTTAAGGACACAAACGCCTTCTAAAAGTAAACTCTAGGCAATAAATTCCTATGAAAAACAAACTCAAGGTACAACTCCTTCGAAACACGAACTACGATCAGGCTTGATTCCCACTCAGGATACGTGGGAATCCTACCAAAGGGTCCACCCATCCGACCGACACGGTCATCTTCTCTCTCCCGACAAGTGATCCAGATCGGGATTCTTATTTTTATCGACGACCCCACTTCCTTCATAAGTGACGTCGCCGAGGGGCTTCTGTAAGTACCCCAATCCGGACCGCTCTCCATCCGAACATACGGGAAACACCGAGAATTCACGCATTCGTAATCTCGAAGACCCGTAAACGTCCTAAAGGTCCAAACTGACCAGCCAAACCAAGGGAGGACCTTTCCGTCATAAAAGGGCATCCAAGGACATTGCAGAATATGACAAAAATTCAAAAAAATATGTCAGCTTGCAACCAAGTCCGTACGGACACATGCGTAAAAGCATGATGTGTCCGTACGGACATCCTTGTTAACACGCCAGAATCTCCCAAAATCACCCCAAATTCCCCAATATTCCCTCAAATTCAGAAAAACCAAAAAAAAACTTCTGATTGAAGACATGTACGTACGGACATGTTTGCAAATTTTTTGGTCCTATAAATACCAACCTCCCACAGCTCATAAATCACACCTCTCAGCCTCCTCAGGCCTTCCCCCTTCATTCTAAGCTGTTTCCAAGCCATTTTGGCCCCTTTCGGTCCATCCCGAGGCCTCCCGAGCCCTCCCGAGGTGCTCCGAGCCCTCCCGAGGCAATCCCGGTCCATCCCGATCGACCTCCCGACGTCCCACAAACCCTATTTATCCCCAACCAAACTCCAAACACCCAAACGGCTCAAACCGGTCCAAACCCGCGAGTCCAAACATGTGTGAACGAGTGCTAATTAGGGAAGGTTCTGCCCGAGTGAGTGCAGAATTTCTCTCCTCTTTAGACCCTCCGAGTGTGATATCGAGAGTTAATTAGGGGAAATTTTGCCATTAGTGAGGGCAAAATTTCTCTCCTCTTTAAACACCCTCAACCAAACACATTCCTCCTACAAACCCTAGGAAGATAGAACCTAACCAACATTGGTGAGCTCTCCTTCCACAATTTAAATACTGCTTTAAATTTCAAGTCTTTAAATACATTACTGCTTTAAATATACTGCTTACAATGTAGTCATTATTTACTATTTACGCAGACCCAAACTGTCCAAACGATCCCAGAAGACCTTCCATTGCACTTTGGAGGTCTAACGGTGATAGCGGTTTGTTAATATTCCCTGCACTGTCTTTCCGTTATTTACTTTCAAATGCATTTTTAAAAGCACACACACACAACTTTTAAAGAAAAGGGTACAGAAAGACTCGTGTATACGAGGCGACTCGAGTGAACACTAAAAATCTCTTCCCGAGGTGTAACCAGACCTCCGAACTCAAAATCTCATCACACAACAAAAACAGTCATTTCTCAATGTTTTTAGCATAATCAAAACGGTGTGGCGACTCTACAAAAACAGCACCTTTCAAAAGCGTGAAATCCCGTCCGCGCGTCGGATCGGGTAATTTCACTATGTTATGTTGGGAGTACATTTTTTGACCAAAGGATCATTGGTCAAGTGGTTAAGAGCCTAGAGCTTCCTCCGGGAGGTCTCGTGTTCGAACCCTGGCAAAATGGCAACTATGGTATAGAAGTTCAAACTCTGGCAAAAGGGAAAAAAAAAACCCTCCCCTATGTTGGGAGTTACCTTTTACTAAGTGACTATTGGTCACTAAGAGCATAGGGCTTCCTCCGGGAGGTCTCGTGTTCGAACCCTGACGAAATGCCAACTATGGTATAAAAGTCCAAACTCTAGCAAAAAATGGCAAAACAAAACCCTCCTTTATGTTTGGAGACACCTTTTTTTTGTCCCTTAGAGGAATGCAAAAAAAAAAATCAGGAATAATTACCAACTTATGCAATGTACTATACCTTCGATTTCAATAAAGGTATTGTACTATATAGTGACAATATAATGCAATGTAATTTCTAATCTTATTACAAATAATGCAATTTGTTTGCATTATTTGAGTCAAAATTAGAAAGTAAATTGTATGAAAATAGTATGTAAATTTCATTATTTGTAACAAATTGATAAAGTAAATTGCATTAAGATGTCACTAGACAGTACATTGCATTGATTGTAAAAATCGTGAAAATACGTCGTATATTTTGGTCATTCACCCCTTTTTATCAAAGCAAACAGTTTTCTTTAAAACTGTACAATTTTTCCCTTTTCCTTTAAGCTACAAAGTCATTTGATTTTAAACACACACACACACACAATTTTCAAAAAATGTTAGAAAGTCTCATAGATATGAGGCATTTCGGGTGAGTACTAAAAATCTCTTCTCAAGTCGTAACGTGACCTCCGAACTTAAAATCTTAAATCAATAAGCATTTTGTTAATGTCATGGGCTCACAAAACGGTGTGACGACTCTCTTTTCAAAGAAATTCATCAGTCAAATCTTTTAAACATTTTCACCTTTCAAAAAGGAACAAATCTGACGCGGTCGGGCGTCTCCGGATCAAGTAATTTCACATTGGCACGGGCATTTGAATACTAGTAAAGTGACAATTATTATAATCCCTAATTCAATAATCATTTGTTTCCTTTTTATTTTACTTGCTTTAATTCTTGTTTTTTTAGGATAATAATTGCTCATCCTTGCATTGTGCATAGGGATGGCAACGGGGCGGGTTCGGGACGGGTTTTTCATTTCCCAAACCCGCCCCTATAGTCATCTACCCTTTCCCGAACCCGCCCCGCCCCGGTATTTGGACTACCCGAACCCGCCCCGCCCCGCACGAAAGTTGCATCAGTCATCAAAACAGAAACAAAACAGTTTGAACAATTTTAGAAAATGAAAGGTCATCAGTCAGCAACATTAGTACAAAAAAGTCCCATTTTTGTATCACCAACAATATAAAGTAACCTTTCTTTCTTTCAAAATAAAATAAAATAAAATAATATCATATATATATATATATATATATATATATATATATATATATATATATATATAGTAAAATGCATGGATAAGAAAATCACTTGCCATGTCTAATCTTTAGGAATGCTAGCTCCAAAGCAGCTCTGGCATCTTCTGCACTATTACAACAGGGGTATTTCAGTAATTTAATAATTAATCGGGGCGGGTTCGGGGAGGGGCGGGGGTAAACCCGAACCCTAGAAAAACCCGACGGGTTTTCAAAATTGGATCCCAAACCCGACCTATTAGGATCGGGTCTTTTCAGGTTCGGGACGGATTCGGATTTTTTGCCATCCCTACTAATTGTGCATAGTACTTATGGTAGGGTGATAAACTAGCACACTTGACGTCAATTATCTGCCAAAGTTTGTCCATGTCATCATTGAAATGGATAGTTAAGTGGTTCACAAAGCTTTGTGCTCTAACCAGGTTAGCATAACTGAGTTTGGATGTTTAATTGAGGCATGTAAAAAATATCTTGGGCACGAGAAGTGATTTCTCTCTATCATGTGTTAGGCGTGTAGCAAATAATTTGTTTTGACTTATTATCTAGGAATGCAATTATGTACGACAATCCAACTATTTGGAACGAATTTGTGGCAGTGTGTCTTGCGTTTGCATTTAATATATCTTTCTTTCAAAAAAAAACAAAATGAAACCACATCTGAAGAAATGAATCTAACTGCAACTGCCATTGGTTAGGTTTAAAAATTCAGTAGCAGAAGATTAGAAAGCACTATGAAACCCACATTAACAAAGGTCAACCACAATGATCAAATGACTTATGTCCTCTGCCCCAAAATGAATATTTATTTTTCCAAAAAATAAAAAATGTCACAAAATGAATGTTCAAATTTAAGGGGAAACCATTATCAAACAAGTTGTAATTCACAAACTAATAAAGCAATATGGTGACCGGTGAGATCAATAACGATTTTTATGTACTTATCCTACAAAAAGGCCTAAATCCCTTCTTAAAATTTCACTCAAACTTAAAAATGGACATTCATTTTGGAACGGGGGAACAGAAACTGGAACACACAATCAAGTCATTCCTTGAGAGTACTACTACAGTACATGTTACAACACTTGTTCAACAATGGTCTTCCACATAAATTACAAGCTTCACAATCATAAGCAACTCAAGGCTTAAATGGATGAATTCAAAACTTCAGATAGCACAAGCCACAAGCATATAATTATCTTTGCATATAATCTTGCAGTCTTACACACACCAAAAGTCTCCAACATGTTCCACAAAATTATCTCCAAGGAGTAAAGAGTTGCTGACAAGGCAAAAACAAGCTTCATTTGCTCCCACCAGGCGTGATTAATCCAACTGGTTCATTACATAAACAAAAAGGATAATTTAGTCTTAAGCAATCATATACCCAGAATTCTGATGCATAGTTTCACTGTTGATTGCACTTTGACCAATGCTTTGAAGAAAAAATAATCATCATAATAAAAAATTATAAAATGTTATTGTATCACGATAAATATCTGAATAACAATTTTTAGATTTTCATTAGGATAATTATTTTTTATTTGAATTAGTTGGTCAAAGTGTAATCAAGTTTACCAAAATCCTATTTCGAGTGGGACAGAGGGAGTATACACTTCTAAGAACGGAGATCAAATGCCCACAGTAATCTTAAGTCTCTCTTACAAACATTGGTCATTGAGTAGATAACAATTTGGAGTTAGATTGCAATGAAAACATTTTAATCATCTTCAATCTATATAAAAACAATTGCAATTTAGTAGGCACCAATTACAGGCTCATTGATCAATAAAATCAACTGCATCGCAATATCCTATGCAGATTGTACAACGCACGTTTAAGCTTCCACAAACAAACACAACATAGACCAAAATAGCCCCAAAAAAGACTTTGAATTGTGGTTTCAGTAGTGAATTGGAGTACTCCCTCCGTCCCTAAATGAATGTCCAATTTTCACTTCTAGGGACATTTGAGAAGAATTGAGATTTAAGCATTTTTAGAAGCATAAGCACATAAAAACCCTTGATGATCTCACCATATTGCATCATGAATAAGTGTGAATTAGAACTTGTTGTTCCGTGGGGGAGGGTTTAGTTTCACCAAAATTTGGACATTCATTTTCGGACTTTTTTTTTTTTTGGAAAAATGGACATTCATCGAGGGACAGGGGGAGTAGTTGATAGCAACTAAGAGTTATCAGATAAATCCAACACAAGTAACAAAAGAAATACCTACTCTCATTTGAAATTGGTATTCTAACCTCCATGATGTTCTTCTAAACTTAAAAATTGTGCACAAGGTGGCCTAAGGATACCCAATGCAAGTAACACCAAATGTCCTAAAACAAACTACTTCCTCCGTCCCGAAATGATCTCCCCACTTTTTTTATCGTTAAGACGAAGGTACTTTTAGCAATAATTTTTGGTTGATTTAATTATCAAAATAAACATCTAAAGATTGTTATCGATAGTATTTACAATGGTGTATCAATAACAAGATTTAAATTTTCATCAGGTTAATTAAATCAACCTAAAATTATTGCTCAATGTACCTTCGTGTTAACGAAGAAAAAAAAAAGTGTGAATATCATTTCGGGACAGAGGGAGTACTACCTTTGTGCCACTGAGAAAAATCCTAACTATAAGATACACTTGCAACTGAATGGTGTTTACTTGCAACTCATTTCCATAATTAAAAAAGTTGGATACCGTTGAGAAATTTTACTCAGACAAGACATTACATATTCAACAAGATGTTGACTTTGCCATTCTCCATTGGAGATGGAGCAAACCAAACTTGAATTGTGTCTCTTTCTTCACGTTCAATTTGTTAAAAACAATGAATAATCATCTCAAACGATGTCTGTCAATCATGTTATTCATTATCAATTGATTTTATATCTCAAGCTAGCAAGTACTAGAGGCATTTCAGTTACTTTAGGAACAAGTCAATGTAAAGATAAGCAATAGAACATGTATACACAGGAAGAGAGGGGACATGCCACAGAGGCTTGAGGGACACACAACTAACAAAACAAGTAGTAACATCGCTACTTATAAAGGAGGGGTTGAAATGAAGCTTTGTCACACTTTTTAGGGTTGCCAACTTCAACTCCATTCCCTGAACAAAATTATACTCCCTCCGTCCCATAAAGTTAGTCCCTCTTTTTTCGTTGTTAGTTTTAAAGAACTTTGAGCAATAATTTAGGTTACAGCCTAATGAAAATCTAAAACTTGTTATTGATACACCATTACAAATATTATCCATAACATTTTTAGATTCTCATTAGGATAATTAAAAGTTACCTAAATTATTGCTCAGAGTTCATTCAAACTAACGATGAAAAAAGAGAGACTAACTTTCCGGGATCGAGGGAGTAGAATTCAAAGTTAAATAATTACTCACAACTTTCATATATAACTACCCACTTTTCCCACCATCCAAAGTACAAATACTACTCCCTCCACCCAAATTAATAGTCTTTTATGTTTTGACACTCTTATTAAGAAATTACTTTGCTTTCCAAATTGCCTTCTTTAGTAATGATTAAAAAAAGTTTTTTTTTTTTACTTTATGCTTTCTAAAAAGTCAACACTTTGTAGAATCCGTTTAGTGGCCATCCAAGGCAATTAAGAGTACCAAGGAGGGAAACAAAGAGTTTAGCTATACAACAAAACTTCCTATGAAGGTTTGTTCAGTTTTAGGAGAGACATAGTTAAAGAAACTGTGAGGTTATAACTGGAAAAGTATGATAAAAGAAATGTAGTAAAAAGAAATACAGCATAATGACATTTATTTTCGAGCATGCAATAATGAAAAGAGGACGTTTAATTTGTGGCAAGGGTTACAAAGTAAAACCATAAAGGATCAAAATAAGAAATTCAAATAAAACAACTAAAAAAGAATGGAAAAGTCATAGGAACAAATTTTGTACAGAAAATTACTCTTTATACGTTTTACCATTTTACAATACACAAAGGGTGTGCCACATTTACACGTGATTAGAAGGGAGCTAGTTAATATTAAGGAATCTGGTTCTGTTTGCTACAGGCAGGACAAAACCAAAAACCTTTTGCAAGTACAGAATTGGAGTTGCAGAAAAAAGGAAGACAGAATTAAGGCACCTCAACGAAATACATAGCATACACGTGAAGACTAGAATAAATGGCAATCAACATACTATTAAGCTTGTGACTTATCACTAATGAATTTAGATTTCATAGGCATTATAAAACTACATGCTATGTGGAAAAGATTAAACTCACCTTAGTAAGAACTCTTCGGTAAGGAAACATGGACTCCGCATCACGCGCGACAACTCGCGCCCCGATGCAGGATTTTCGCCCCATCCTCCTGCACCGGCATTGAAGAAGTGATTGATTGCTATTCAAAATCATCTAAGTTTTCCCCATCATCAGAAAGATCATCAAACGATCGAATGTCGAGCTGGTAACGAAGGATTCCACCTATCCCTCCGAATCCTCTACAGAATTGAGATCCCTCTTGTGATTTGTTGGTGACAAACTCAAGCGAGCATCCAAACTTTTTGTACTCCTCTGCAAACCATTCAAGCAGTGACTTCCTCTCCTGAACCTCCAGTTCAGCATTGGTGTCTGAATCCCGGAAGTTACTCTGATCAGCTTCTTGATCTTTGCTCAGGTGCTTTATGACAATTTCACCTGTAGTGGTATTTTTAAGGGTAAACCTATGAATGTCCAGATTTTCCCACACAATTAATATTTCGACAGCCCCCATTTCCAGAGCTTTAAGGGTATCATCCACACCAAACACGTACTTTCCGGTGTCCTGACTAATTTCTTCAAAATACTTCCCAATCAGACGCTTCTCTTGAATAAATTTAACATTTGCAAGGATTTCTGAGGACAGCTCAATTGCCTGATTAAAACCATTCTCTCCCCCATAAGAGACGTCAACTACATTCAAAATTTTCGCCTGAAGACGAGGATCAAACATATCAGACTGACTCAGCTCAGTCTTGAAATCAGCAGATCCAGCAAGTATAAGTCCTGAAACATTCGGCTGGCTGGTTGCAGGATTAATAAAGAACTGTGTCGCAAGTTCAGCAGTCTTCCTCACATAGTTATGGCGCTTTTCCATCCGGAGACGAGCAAAACGAAGAGCCGACTGCCCTCCTCTTCCGTGCTTCTTTGGGAGATCAACACTGAACTTGTGAAGTATCTCTCGTGTGTTTCCACTCAATGTCCCAAAAAGGGTCCCATTCCCATCCATTATAATAAAACCAAACTTGTCATCAGATTCTAGAAGTTCATTGAGAGCTTCGGTATGGAACTTGTTGTCACAAAGATAAAGAGATGCGTTTATGGGCCTGAAGGGCTCAAAGTCAATAGTAACCTTTTTTTCTTTGCCATCGTCAGTGACAATAGTTCCAGTATAGAGGACCAGTCCATTCGTAGGAACTTTGTTGTACAGCTTGAGTCTCTGCTGAGCAGATGTGATGGCGCCTAGAACAGACTGGCGATTCACTCTGCTTTTAATATTTGAAGCAGTTCCAAATTCATCTCCAAGCATCTTGGTAACCCGGGATATTTGATCACGTGGAGGCATAATAAGAGAGATCATGCTGGTTCCATTACCCCGAGCAGCTTCCAGTCCCTTAATAAGTTTCTTAATCTTCCATATCTCGATGTTCTTATCCGTTTCACTACCATCAGCCATTTTAATGGAGCTAAGATAATAACAAGCTACCTGCAAAGGAAACATCATTAGTTATCAAGCATTGAAAAGAACAAAAACCAGTATTAAATTATAAGGAGTTGTGAGAGGTAAAGTGGCACTGTTAAGTAATTCAAGTAATTATCTAGGCAATTGCAAAGATGAAAAGTCAGAAACTACAATAGCAGGAGACAATGCAGCAGCCCTAATCAGGTAAGGGCCTCACCCCTTTATTCATCATATGCAGTTTGATTTTGACAGTAGATTTGTATTGACAAAAACTAATACTCCATCTTTTTTATTTGTTCACACTTTGACCAAAACACGGGGTTTAAGGAAAAGTGTTTAATACATGTATTAGTGGTTGGGTGAGTGTTGTGAGTATTAAAAGTAGGGTATAAATTGTGGGTGGGGTAAGAAATGTGAGTGGGATAGTTGTTGTGAGTATGACAAGTGTGGCTCAGTGAATAAAGAATAATATAAACTTTCCTTTTTTGGTGTGTGAACAATCAAAATGGAACACCCAAATAGGAAAAGGTGAACAGATAAAAAGACACAGGAAGTATGCCTTTGCCACAAGGGTCACAGTCACACAGACTTTACCTATACTACTTGAAACTTGAGGAAATCATTTTTTTTACCACGTCCAGTATTGCATTTGATATTAAAAACTGAAAAGCCTACAGCTAAGAAACTTGGAAAAGATTTTGTAGAGTCTCCCCAAGTTACGAAACGTGTCCAGAGAGAAGTAACCACGCTCTCTGCCACAAAAAGAGACTTGCCAATTTTCAATAAAAACTGTCGTATCTCTATAATCGCCCTCATCAATCAGAGATCAACATAAAAAGTTGAGAAACAGTATGACAAGTTCTATTTCTTATGTAACCAGAAAAATAGTAGAACAAACATAAATTAAATAATCACAATGCTTCGAAGTGCATACTTTTTTAAGTGTGTCAAAAGGGTGATCCTCCCAGAAAGGGAAGCATACATATAGAGAGGATCAGATAGTAAAAACACAGAGAATATCAAAAAGCTAAGCAGATATTCTCTATGCTTAATCCAGTCCAACACACAAATTCCATCTTTTAAATTATATATGTATAGAGAGCTCATACAAAAATGATAAAATCAGGATACATAACAAACATGTCAGGACAAGAAAATAATAGAACCTTATGTAACTGTCAGCAAGGTAGCCTAGAAAAATATGGCAAATGCCCTTGGAAAGACTCAGTATAGTTAAATCTTCAATAACTAAGAAAATATGTATTACACTTGTAGGAGATCAGTTTGTTCGAACAAAATAAATAAAAGTGGAATCATTCACAGCAGGCTTGAACTCCTCCTAAATAAATACTCCCTCCGTCCCACTTCAAGGGTCCTACTTTCCCTTTTGGTCCGTCCCACTTCAAGAGTCCCTTCCATAAATGGCAAGTTTTGAACAATGTTTCGGACATTTATACCCTTATAATTTAAATATATTTACAAAAAATCCACTCATTATACCCTTATAATGTTAACATATTTACAAAAAATTCAATCCTTACCTACTATTCCCTACCCCACATTTAACTTTTACATTCTCTCTCCTCTAATCTTCTACCCACTTACAAAAAAACCAATCATTAACTACTATTCCCTATCCCACATTTAACTTTTACATTCTCTCTCCTCTAATCTTCTACCCACTTACAAAAAAATTTCTTAAGAAGCGTGAAATCCAACCCCAGGACCCTTGGTCTGGGATGGAGGGAGTATTATTTTATGGGTCCCAAAAAGAGCTGATAGCATAAATATATCAAAAAGCAACTTAGGTAATCCACTCAAGCAGTATATATATGGAATCAAGGTTAACTGCAGCCAATAAAAGTGGAAATGAGTGCAAGGGTGAATGTGTTTCTTTATGCATGCATTACATCATCGCCATAAACTCAATTCTTATTCATTGGTGAGCATAAAGTAATTTCGTGCTTATCAACCTGCTAGTAAGATTTAACTGAATCATTCATAATAGGCTTGAACTATTCACCCACAACGAAATTCTTTGATGGGTCCCCCACAAAGAACTGATAGCATACACATCAAAAATCAATTTAGCACTCAAGCAGTATATTTGTAAATGAAATCAAAGGTAACTGCAGAGACATGAATACAAGTATAAATGTGGATGCAAGTGTGAATGTGTTTCTTTATTCCAGCAAAATAAGCAGGTTTCTGATTTGGGTTGTCAACACTTTTAACAAATAGACAAATTATTAATTGGGGTCATTGTCCTGAAATAAACACTCAGGAAAAGAAAAATTAGACACAATTACTAATTACAAGATTCTACAATCATAGTATGAGTCGCTGCCTTAGGGTAAAATTAATGGAACTGTATCTATTCATCTTCGTTAACATACATGCCAAGTAAAACAAGACTATAGATATCCTGTGGGAGAGAAAGGAAGCATAGGGGTTTACAACAAACGCATGCTTACAAATGCCACAAATGTCATGACACAAATGAGTTTCGAGATGTCAATGGTAACATGCTAACTGAACATTTCTATAACAAAACAGGCGCTGATCAACTAATCAACTATCTGAAAGTCATAGTCACCATATGAAAAAAAATCGCTTACTAGATTGGACTCTGAACAAAAATTACTTATCATCACAAAATCATATATTAGTTCCTTCTAAAAGCATAATCTGTCTTTCATTTCTCGTTTGTCCCAAAAATTAAAATAAAATAGTCCCATTCCTAGAAAGAGGCTATAAATCTTGTGCAATTTCAAAAAGGTTCAAGCAAGTAAAACTACATTCACAAGTCATGTGGATGAGGGAGTATGTTGGAACTCTTAGGGCTTGTTTGATTCCAACTAATTAAGTTTATGTTTAATGATTTATAACTTATCTCTTATGGTCCTCCCTCTGTCCCATTTTAAATTACATACTTTGAGTTGGGTACGGGAATTAAGGAAAAGTGTTAGTGGAGTAGGTGTTGTGAGTATGAAAAGTAATGTAGGAGAGAGAAAGTGGGGTAGGGAATAGTAAGTGATTTGTTGTTATGAGTGTGAAGGTGGGTCCCATTAAGTAAAGAAATATTATAAGCTTTCCCTAAATGAAAGTGTGTAGTTTCAAATCGGACAACATTTTAGGTAAAAAGTGTAGTTTCAAACGGGAAGGAGGGAGTATGGTTTATTTAAATTAAAGTTTGAAGAATCAATTTATCAGAAGAGTTTATGATAGGTAATTAAAAAAGGGATAATGGGCCCTATAAAAATTCATTCAAAAACAATATTCATCCTTGTTTGGTTAATAAATAGAGATGATGAATGTCTTTGAAAATACTATTCCTCCTTTTTTTACATAAACCGAATAACTACTATTCACCCTTGTTTGGGAAATAATTATGGGTATAAAGGGCATTATGAATGTCATTTAGAAATTCTATTCATCCTTGTTTTCATAAACTCAATAACCACCAAGGAAAGTGTTTATGGTTAATGGTTTATTCATGCTTTATGGGTATTGTATAAACACATGATTTCATGTGCCAAAAAACAAATAAAACCAATACCCCTTTTGCTTTCCGGAAAACTTTAAACCATAAACTGGTTAAATGAAACAAACCATTGTATCTTTAACATAGTTTCTAGACAATAATCTTATGACCTATATCTGGACACGATGATGGCCAACCAGCCCGTGCAATAGAACCAGCAGATGAAACGGGCTTGGTCCGGTCGGTCAGTTTGATGAAACGGGCCAGATCCGGGCCGCTTGAATATTCTATGTACGGCCCAACCATTTGCCCCAAATGGTTAATAGGCACAAAAGATTTTCAAATAGAGTAACTGCAACAATGGAGGCATGAAGGCTTCATTGTTGGCAGAGAAGAAAGCTGGGGAGGAATTCTCACAATAACAGACACACAAACACACTCACAGACTGTGTTACCCGGACTCTTCAAATATGGTGAAGTACCCGTGTCCGACACGTATCGTGTCCGACAAGACACCCCGACACCCGCATTTTCATTCGGATACGACAAGAACAATTAAAAAGAAAAAAAGGAGTGAGTTGACTTCATTTATAAAAATTTTACAAGTTTTAATGTTGTTTTACTTAATTATACATTATATCTTAGCAAAAAAAGAGTGAGTTGACTTCATTTATAAGTAAAGTATATAAATAGACTCAATATATTTTGTTATTAACGTATCCCCGTACCCGTATCCTAATTTTAGGACAGTGTCCCCGTGTCCAATTTTTTGAGGAAAAGTGAATCCGACACTAGGATCCGTACCCGTGTCGGATACCCGATCTCGAGTCCAGGTAACATAGCTCACAGACACATACTAGCACGCACATTGACGAAACAGAGAAAAAGAAAAAATAGAAAAGAAGAACAGTTGGCAGAGAAGAAGGGGTGCGGGGGAGGAGAAGAAAGGAGGGAGAGAATGAAAGAAAGCAAAAGAGAAGAGGTAGGGGAGAGGGGAGAATATGAAAGAGACAAGAGGCGTGAATGTGTGGCCTAGGGTATTTTCACAGACTGAAACGGAGTGAGGCGTGAGTTGTGTTTTATATTTTCCTTTGCTTAAAGAAACTGGCCAAATGGATTGGACGGGCCATATGCTCAATCTGCCCCGTTAGCCCAAAGGGGGATACGGACTCTGTGTATTATAGGGCGGGACACAGACGGGTTAGACCCGCGGACCGATTGACACGAGCTCCAAGGGTCGTTCACAAACCATGGGCCCAAATAAGTAAAACAATAAATAACTGCACGATAGAGTGCCTTAAACATGCGTGTGGCCATATTAGTGATACAATTGTTAGCATTTGTTAAACTAGAACCATATGTAAGCCGTGGCAGGATGAAAGTGTCTAACAAATGCAGAAGCAAATCTTGGACAGTTTCATTCCGCCGGTCTAATTTCAACAATAGCAGCCCATGGTAAATTTTGACAAATACAAGGAAGCATAATGAACACTTGATAAATCAAAAGTTACAAGCAAGCAGAGAAAGAACAAAGATGAGTTGCAAAACAAACAATTTTACATAGACAAAGTGTTTCTTTTTCACATATAATGTTGACACGTGCATCAGGTGATGACTTGGCAACCATGATTCTCGACATCCATAACCGGTACTTCGTGCTCCTTTTCACAATTAGTAGAAACAAAGGATTTGTCCAATGAATCTTCTGAGCTAGTAAAATGTTTTCTATGTTGGGAAAAAAAACATAAGCTTCAATTTAAAATTGGAAACTAGTACTAGGTTGTTTATATGATTATCTCGGACCTGGTGTTCCTGCCTTCATACAAAGCTGCATCTCACTTCTATCTGCATGCCACCATATGCAGTAAGCACTTTCGGCTCTAGATTTTTTATTCTTCTCCTTGATTTACATACTTACTGTAGTTTTTGAAATTATATTATATAAATCGGTAAACTAGGCCTGATTGAAGTTTATTTATCTGTGCGATTTTGTTTTATGCAATGATTTCGTTAGAAATGAAAACGGATCTACATAAACTGATTTAAGTTTTCCATTAGTTTTGCTTCACACAGGTCGGAATCAGTTTATTGATTCATGGCGTTAGATTTACGGTTTCAGCTTTGAGTTGATTTATTGAATTGCTAAGAAATTACCAGAAATATTGAGAAACAACAATTAATCATACTGATTCAATCTAAACTGGACAAAATAAATAAAAATGAGAGAGTGAAAAATACAGGAGACTGACCTGGTGAGAAAACTGCAGAAAATCGTCGATCGGCGGCCAATCTTTGAGCGAAGATGTGAGAGTTAGCAGGGAGAGGTAGACAGTGAAAGAGAAAGGACGATTGGTGGGAATTGTTGGCTAGCCGGCGGTCGATCGGAAAAGGGAGGGCGGGCGGGCCAACGAGGGAGGAAATGACAAAAACAGGGAGATTGACTTGAGATTTCGCACAACAATAAGTGGTGAGAGAGGGATAGGGTTGGAACTTAGGTTTTTCGCCGAATAACCTTTTGAAAAAAAATAATCTTAATTGTAAAAACACTAGTAAAAGTCCGTGTGTCCGAAGACACGTTTGTTTTTTTTTTTTTTTATTAAGTACGTAATGCGAGGATACGTTTTTTTTTTTTTTAATTTAAAAAAAAAATTTAAAGGGCAAAATGGAAAAGTTTAAAAAAAAAAAAATTTAAAGGGCAAAATAAAAAGGGACAACTTAATGAGAACAAAATAAAAAATTTGATATTTGATATTGTTCATAGTACTGTATCAACCTAATTGCCATTTATACTATAAATTTACTCCCTATGAAAAAGTCTCATTTTAAGTTTTTTTTATAAACAAAGTTAAATAAGTTAACTGCACCAAAATCCTGATAAAGACACGTTTTTTTATGATTTTAGAAAAGCATGTGGTGAAAATGCGCAATAACATTTTTGTTAATGAGTTTAAAAAACATAAGATGGCATTTTTTAAAATAATTGAGATTTATTAAAACATGCGGATTTCAACACCGACCGACAATTTTTAATATTATCAGCATCGCTACAACTAACACTTTTTACACAACAATTAACATTTTTTAACGCACATTGACACTCTTTAAGTCTTAGACTACTCACAACAGTTTCATCCCACTCTTCCATTTCATCTAACACTTTTTACACTTTTTCTCATTCAACTAATATTTCATTTACCCATTTTATTTACCCCTACAATGGCTAACTTAAATTAAATTTCAACTCCCTCCAACTCATCATTCTATACCCCACTACTTTTATTTTATTTTATTTATATTCTCTATTTTTATGATTAGTAAAATAATAATAATTATTATTATTATTTATAATTAAAAAAATATTTCACACTTAATTAGAAAAATATTGCATCAATTTATAGGTAAAAAAAATAATTTTTTTTAAATAAATGCTAAAATGAAGAAGGATAATTGAGAAATGAGTGTTTTTTTTTTGTGTCCAAATCAAATGAAACTTATATCAATTTATAGAGAAAAAAATGATGAAACTTGGTTTAAAAAAAATTATTATTATTAAAAATAAGAAAAATTACAATGAACTTAGCTCGCGACACAAGTAATGAAAGACAATAAAATTATTAAATCACAAATTTTCGAACTTCGTCCATATGTGCTTGACTAGATCCTTCTGCAATTATTGATGAACTCTTGGATAACGCATTTCCGATCTAGTACGCACGTGCTCTGCAAATGCAAGTAGTACCTCAGTCGACAATGATTGTTGTGTACTAGACCCACTTGCCTCGAATTCATCATGATAGTCAAGCCAATTCTGAGAATACGTATCCCGTTCATCCTCAACAATCATATTATGTAATATTATACATGACCTCATGATGATAGCTAAGTCGTCTATCTCCCACAATCGAGCCGGTTCTCGAATGATTTTAAATCGAGCTTGGAGCACTCCAAATGCACGTTCTATATCCTTCCGACATCCTTCCTGATATTTTGCAAATAGCTTATCTTCATCACTTTGAGGAAGTCTAATTGATTTGACGAAAGTCGGATAAGAAGGGTAGATACTGTCAGCAAGATAATACGACATATTATATTGACGTTGATTCACATAGAAATTAACTCATGGAGCTTTTCCTTGTTCAAGATCATCGAACAATGGCGAACGGTCCAGAACATTTATATCGTTCAATGTGTCCGGACATCCGAAAAAGGAATGCCAGATCCATAAATCATGAGTGGCAACTGCTTCAAGAATAACACTTGTGGTTCCCTTATCACCTCTAGTAAATTGACATTCCCAAGCAGTAGGACAATTTTTCCATTCCCAGTGCATGTAATCAACACTCCCGATCATCCCGGGGAACCCCCGCATCTCACTAACATGAAGTATTCTTTGCAGGTCATTTTCAGTTGGGGCTCTCAAGTACTCTTGCTCATACAATTGAATGACCCCTTTGCAAAATCTACGTAACGTCTCCAATGTTGTAGTGCCTCCTATCTTTATGTATTCATCAATATGGTCGGCGGACAAACCATATGCTAATATTCGCATCGCCGTGGTACATTTTGCTAATGGAGATAGGCCTTCTTTGCCAGCAGCATCGAATCTTTGTGTGAAATAGTTGTCATGGTTTGATAGGTCCGCGACGATTCGAAGAAAGACATGTTTCTGCATCCGATATCGTCGACGGAAGAAATTATTGTACCTAGCATTTTCAGCAAAGTAGTCGCCAACCAAACTCTTATTGTGAACAACATGATCTCTTTTGAAATATTGTCTCTTTTTTCGGTTTTTGTTCCAAAAGTGGGTTGACGATAAATTTCTCCTCCCATTCAAGTTGCCTTTTGTAGGCTTCGACATCAAAAGGAACTCTGAATGGATCCATTGGTGTAGGAAGAAGGAAAGATTGAGAAATGAAGAAGGATGATTGAGAAATGAAGAAGGATGATTGTTGTTGCAGTGGGTGTGAATTATTTATAGAGAAGTTGTGTAGATGTATTCACGGAGGGGAAAGAAAGTCACATTGAAAGTCCATTCAAGTCACATCATCACATGGCCACTTAATATTACGTGTGAGGTTGTATGTTTACAGAGAATCTTTATTTCTTTTTATTTCTTTATTTTCAATTTCTTTTTATTCACTCCTAATAAACATTGATTCACCTTCTCTGATCCGAAAAATCAAACAAATCACACTTAATTAATATTTTTTTGCAATTAAATAATTAGATAAATGACGATAATTATTATTAAAAATAAGAAAATTTACAATAAAAGTAGAAAACAAACGTTACAGAGAATCTTTAGAATAGCTCGGCAGTCAATATTTCAAAAAGCTTTTGTTGTTGTTCATCGCGATGCTCCTTCTCACTTTACTTCATCCATATTTTCATCTTTTTCGCCCGAGCAATGTCTAGTTGAATTTTGTTTGCCGCCTCTTGTTGTGTGGAGATCTTGTCCAATCGTTCCCATCGTTCTCTTTCATTTGTTGATAGCTTGTCCACCCTTCCTTTACCGGGCTCAGTCCCTTTTTTTTTCCTTTCTCTTAGCTAAATCCCTTCCTATAGGATGAGGAATGGATCAAAATGAGATTGATTCACCTTCGTCACTTTCACGTGAACTCTTGGATCCATTGCTACTCTTGGATCCCGTATTTCCTCCTACCATACTTGCATAATGTGGTTGCTCTCAGATAGAAAGCCACTCGTCCATCAAATTAAACGTGCCATTGCCTCCACTTGTATACAGTTCATGGGCTTTTGCCAGTACATCGGTCTCCGACCGCCCGCTTTGTTGCATACGCTTAGCGTTATCATAAGCCCCTATCCATTTCCCAACTTTTAGGCATATATAAGCATGGCGATTTTTGCATGCACTTAGTGAACGGGGAGAGTCAAATGAGCCAAACTCATTACAGTATTCTGTAATCTTACCCCAAAACGCATCGTATTTCTGATTATTTCCGACAACACTGTCTGTTCCAAATTTCATATACACGCTAAGTAGCACTAAATTTTGTGTCGTCATCCATTTTGACATTTTTTTTGCGCTGCGGGGTTGAACATTCTTCAGTGGGAGTAGCTTCGATAGGTTCACTCATGCTATCCTGACCCATTTGTGTTGAATATTCTGAAAATTCCCCTGCTTCAAAATTTCCAGAATTTTCATTTCTCATTCTTGGCATGTAAGGATTATTAGGATAATAATGGGGCGGAGGTGGTTGAAATTGCATAGGATAATATGGATTCCAATTTGGCACAGCTGAAGGCATCAGATTTGGGACAGCTGAAGGCATATGATTTGGGGGAAAAAGGAGTTGAAACATTTTGGGGACGAGGTTGGTTGGAAGATTGGTTCTCTAAGTGAAAATCATTAGGATTGTAATTGAATGGGGAAAAATTGCTTGAATTTTGAGGGTTGAAAAGATTATTATTGAAATTCATTTCACTCAAAGGATGATTGGTGTAAGAAGAAGGGAAAATTGAGAAATGAAGAAGGAAAGATTGAGATATGAAGAAGGATGATTGTTGTTGCAGTGGGTGTGAATTATTTATAGAGAAGTTGTGTAGATGTATTCACGGAGGGGAAAGAAATTCACATTGAAAGCCCATTCAAGTCACATCATCACATGGCCACTTTCTCTCCCTTCTGACAAATTGACAACTTGAGAAGGAAACAATGGGTGGGGTGGGGAACTCATCAAGTTGCAATCATGTGAATGGTAGCTTTACCTTATGTAATATTATACATAACTTTTTTTTATGTAGTTGCACATATTTAATTCACTAGTTTGGAAATGTAAAAAATATTTTTTTTACTAAATGCTTTCTCCGTCTAATTCGAAAAGACGTAAAAAAAATATTCTTTTTTTACTAAATGAACCATTTCATAAATGGAAAGAAGTGAACAGTATTTCAGACATTTATTCTTTGTGAAAAATAAGGGTTTTTTTTTGTGTCCAAATCAAATGAAACTTATATCAATTTATAGGGAAAAAATGATGAATTTTGGTGAAAAAAAAATTAAAAAAAATTAATTTACTAGGCGATAATTCAGCTCAAAGATTTGAAAAAAATATTAAATCCGAAAATCCAACCCACCAATCAGAGATTGACACCTGGCGGTTAAAGAAAAAAAAAAAGGAAAACCATTGCGCCTCACGCGCCTTGTCTGGGCGTGAGGCGTACGCGCCTCATGCGATCCAATGCCTTGCCAACATGTGTCACTTACGCAGCTTTTTTTTTTAAAACCGGGTTGAAATATTTCATCCCACTCAATTCATTTCACACATTTCACCTAGCCATTGGAGCAATTCAGCTGAATGAAATCCTTTTCAACCGACTTTTCATTCTTCCATTGTACATAGTCTTACACTAGCACTTTTAAGGCATACACTAGAACTCTAACATTGTTAGCATTCTTCAACATTATTATTGATGACGCCACGATCCGGGGTGACAAAGGTTGCAGTGGACACGTCGCACATCGGGCAAGATCTGCAAAACAGTACCGTTAGGGGTGTGGGGGGGGGTTGCCCTGCTATAACCCTCGGGCGTAAGGATCAGAATCTGTATATGAGTGATATAGAGAGAGTATTGTAGAGAGAGAGAGTGTGATGTGTAAATGAGAGATTACCTTTCACCTTTGGAGGGTTATAGTATATACAGGGTGAGAGAGTTCTTATGTGAAACTTTATGGAAGCCCATCGTATATATTCGGTATACGTATATATGTGGTGTATATAATTGTATGGGACTGTATAAATGTGTATGTATAAATATATATAAAAGTAAGGGTTCATCAGTAGCCCCCTACTCCAAGTGATAATTATTTATGGTCGGAGGAGTATGATCTTGGTAGAGGTTGGCTTGAGTGTATATTTATGGCCGGAGCTCGAAGCTCGCAAGATCGGCTTGAATCCTGGAGGCTGGAGCCTGGGAGATTGGAGTCTAGGAAGACTGGAGTCTAGTGGACTGGAGGTCGCCGGAGAGGGGAGAGAAGGTGGCAGCCACGTGCTGCTTTTATCCCGGTCATGAAGACTAGGAGTCTGGAGTCACGGGCAAGGATGTGCGGGCACGATCTCGTCGTACGGCGATCTGGATCTGCGGTCATTAGCCCGGGTTCATCGGAGAGGGGAGAGAAGGTGGCAGCCACGTGCTGCTTTTATCTCGGCCACCTCTTTTGGAGCCGAAGCTTAGATCTGGGAGTCACAGAAACTTGGAGTCACGGAGACTAGGAGTCACGGAGACTAGGAGTCACGAAGACTAGGAGTCACGGTGACTTGGAGTCACGGGGACTTGGATTCACGGGGACTAGGAGTCACGGGGACTTGGAGTCACGGGAACTAGGAGTCACGGGGACTAGGAGTCACGGGGTTTTGGAGTCACAGAGACTAGGAGTCACGGAGACTAGGAGTCACGGAGACTTGGAGTCACGGAGACTTGGAGTCACGGAGACTTGGAATCAGGTGGAAGAACACCATAAAATAAGCATAGATCCTGCAGGTAACTTGAATATATAACTCGGAAATTCCTGAGTAGATAAAGCGGGCACATAGCCCGTGGATGAATAATCCAATTATAAGAATGAATGAGCCCCCGAGCTGGTTTGTTGAACTCCAAATATGCATAAACCTGCATGTAGTTTCATATGTATTTGTCCGAAGGCTTATAGGCGCGTAAATATTTACTAGCCCACTAGCTTTATAGAGCTTTTCTACGAGGATATATGGCTTTGATATTGGTAGGTTGTTTGATCTTTGCCCGTAGGCTTATTGGATTTTTGCCCGTATGCTTATTGGATCTTTGCCCGTAGGCTTATTGGATCTTTGCCCGTAGGCTTATTGTTGAATCTTTGCCTGTAGGCTTATTGAAACTTTGCCCATAGGCTTATTGTTGGATCTTTGCCCGTAGGCTTATTGGATCTTTTCCCGTAGGCTTATTGGATCTTTGCCCGTAGGCTTATTGTCGTGGCCGCAGGCGTGCGGACCGCGTTTATTAGTTTATAACTCTTTGTTCAAAAATCTTTGTGGTCTTATCATGAGAGTTAGCCTTTTTCACTCTATGATCATAGCTTGTTAAGCCTTTTTGACGTTCGAGGTTTTAACCTCACTTCAGCCTATTGGGCTTTGTGGCTGCTGATCATCACTCTCGTCCGCTACTTAAAAGTTTCGAAAGAGCCAAGGCAAGCTACTTTGTGCGGGCCGCAGATTGTGGTCGTGAGGCTATAGTCCGCTGGTAGGCTTAGTCGCACACCTACTAAATTAAGTCGGGACTCGGCCACAAGAATGTAGCAAAGGTAAGTCCATGATCGAACCACTGAAGAACGGTATTGCAAACGAACTCGTCACACACACAAATGGGGGGTTTTGTTTGTTTTTGAATTAAAATCCTAAGACGTGAATTAAAATCTAAGTTATAAATAATAATGAAAAAGAACACTTTGGACGTGCAAAATTATCCCCGTCTATCAATCAATATCACCGGAATGATTCTTTCGTACTTTCCCCTAATTACTTGATCACGAGATAATAAATCTCTATCTCTTCTTTGATAGTAGTTAATAGCGGCGACACGCTCAACTAAAAACCCTAATTGATAAACAAAACCTAGCTGACACGATCAAGGTTCTAAATATCAATTGATGAAATTCTAAGAGATTAAGAACAAGGAATTAACCTATTATTGTTTCAAATAGAATTAAAGCCAATTTTACTTTAATCACCATTCAAGATGACACATACATGAATAACGAAGGTGCTACAATGGCAACCCTAGTCCGACACGATAAAAGGGAGATCTAGCAATAATCAATCAAAAGGATTAAGAGATTGATCAATTTCTCAAAACCTAGAAAAATATTTGAATTAAGAACAAGTAAAATTGCAATTAGGGAAATTAAAAAGAAAGTACCAAACCTCAATTGATGTTCAAGCCGGTTCAAAGATTACAATCCAAAGCAATGAAATTTAGCCTTCCATGGAAATCAAAAGCTTCAATCTTTAGAAAAAGTAAAATAAAAATCTCTAGAGAGAAAACCCTAAAAAGAATAAAAATAAGAACTGCCCTAATAAAATTTTAAAAGAAGTATTTATACTCCTCCAATCCATAATACTAAAACAATAAAAAAGAAAAGAAAAAGGAAAACAGAAAAAAGGAAAAAGAAAATTGAATTAATAGCTTTCCCATTCCCAGCGTTCAACACGGCAACGGCGGCGGTCAACCCTCCTTTCAATTCACGTGTGATGATGATTGTTGTTTCTTATTTGTCCTTTTTCATTTTGGTCCCTTCACTTTTCTGAATTGCAGAACAATCCTCAGCTTTATAATCTTGACCATTTTGACTTGACTTTGTTGGCTTTCATTGATGTAGAAATGATGATCTTGAGCTTCTTTGAGATTCAAAACCAATTACACAATAAACTCTCTAGATTTCTCTCGAATTACATTGTTTCTCTCATAATCCTCACAATATATAAAATCACTCAAAATACATCAAACCTATACTAAATACATTGAAATAAAGAATAATAAGGATGGAAAACATAGGAAATAGATAGCATAAATCCGTCCCATCATCCGCACAACAGCAGGTAGGGGCTTCTTTATTGGCCTTTGAATTTACCGGCATCTGTATCCACTTATTGGTGGTTCACGCGGTTTGACTCTTTGGAGTCTCGTGTCGATCATGTAACGGGCTCATATGTTGGCCTTTATACATACAGGCGTGCGATCAATAGCTAATGAGGCCAGATCACGTTCGTAGGTACGGGCATTATTTTGGCCTTTGTACCCACATTCATCTATACCCACCATTGGTGGTTCACGCTCTTGGGCCCTTGGGTCTTTTTGCGATCATGTACGGGCTTTAAAATAGGTCTTCGTTCATGTGGGCGTGCGATCAATGAGATCTTTGCGCATCAGCGGGTTGAGGCTCATATATTGGCCTTTGAACCTACTGGCATCCGTTTTTTTTTTTTTGCGGGCATTCACTCTGTTGCTTCAGCAGTGAGAATAACTATGGATTGGCACAATTTTGGGTTTTAACCCTATCCAATCCATGAGTTTTGCTCAGGTAGCAGGTTGCACGAACTGAGGTGCAATTTCTTTTCATCTTTCTTTTGCCAAACGCGATCACGATCATAGAATAATTAATATTCTCCCTCCTTCTGTCGGATCACGAACATACTTTTTTATTTGCACGAACAAATCTTTGACGGAGGAGAAATAATTTTCTTCTTTCGCCAAATCACGAACATAATTCTTTATTTGCACGAACAAATCTGTTAGTGTAAACTGCAGATGATATCTCAGATGATTTCCCAGATTTCAGATGATATCGCAGATGATTTCCTGTGCTGGAATTTACATAGTTGTACATTTATTATTTATTAATTAATGGACTAATGTGCTAATATAATATGTATAGTCTATGGTGTATGTCCATATTTCAGGTTGCAATATGATTGGAGAATGAGCTAGAAACATGGTGGAATTTGGAAAAGGAAGATTTATGCATAAATAACTGTTTTGGTAGAAAAAACAATAAAGTTGAATCTTAACTTTGACAAGTGTGTGGATTAAACAATAAAGAGGGGACTATGGAATTCGACTATATGGAACAAAAGCATGAAAAGAAATAATGACACCACGATTTGTTAACGAGAAAAACCTTAGAGGTGATAACCTCTTTGGAAAAAACCCCGGGAGTTAGGTCTCCAACCTTAAAAGTTTCACTATGATGATTATGAATACAATTTTGAAAGAGAATGGAGAGGATTACAAGTAGCTTGTGCGTAGAGTGTGTGCGTATGAGAATGCGTGTGTGTTTTCCGTCTCCATTTCCCCTTAAATATAAGTAAGTATGAATGAGTCAAATGCTGTTCCTACAATCTCGGAATATATGCTTATCCTCTTCAACATCCGTGAGACCAAGTCATCCTTGCCGTTGAAGATGTGTTGAACGTGCTAGAAAATATCCCATATTCTTCTCTCTTGTTCACTGGAATATAATAATAAAGATATTAGGAAAAATCAAATAAGTAAATATTAAAACAATACTTACAGTGGAATGACATCTTGATATGCAGGAGCAACTGAAAATGTCCCCATGCTGAAAAATACCCACAACAATTTGTCCCCAAAAACATTTGGCTAACTCGGCAACTGAGGAGGCAAATGTTTTTCTTTGCAATAAATGATCAACTGCCAGCTTTGCATGATGGGACGGGTATAGAGAAACGTGGAGGCAATGGACGGTTGGGGAGTAGGCTTAATAAAAAGTGTTTTTTTGGGATTAGAGTTCCCTTTAATTTAAATAACCGCTTGGGAAACTCCATAATGATCTTCTAAAACCTTCCATTTCGTTCTTGCTTACTACGGCGCTGCTTTCCTGCAAGGTAAAAATTTCGCCGTTTTCTTACTTTCATCCATTGTTTACTTTTCGCTTTTGTCTCTGTTAACCATGGGTAGAACCAGGTGGTCTTCGTCCAAAACTAAGAGTGTCCCATCCCCACAAGGTCCCATAGAGATTAGTCTTGACGATTTCATTTGCGAAAATCTTCTTGCGAAACCAGATGAAGAGACTTGCTTGTTCAGTGATACCCAAATCAAATCACTGAAACAACAATGCTACTTCCCAAAAGGTGCAATTTTTCACCCTTTTTCTGTAAATCTTAGGTCTGACTTCGTTTCCCGCAAATGGATCTGTTTTCTTGAATATCCCTTTCTTCTAGGGTTTAGCTACCCTTTTCCATTGTTGGTTTCTGAGTTCTTTCAAAAGACCCAACTCGCTTATTCTCAACTGATGCCCATGGCTTGGAGAGTTTTTGCTTTTGTTATCAAAGTGAACAGGGAAAATGGGTTAAACCTAGGGCTTCATGAGATTGCTTATTCGTACGATCTTCAACCTTTTGGTTCAAAAAGATATCTTTTTAGGAAGAGGTCGGGTAGGAATTCCTTAATGAGCACCTCATCTTCTAGTGATAGGGGATGGAAAAATAGGTTTTTCTTTGTTGATAGGGCATCCATTGGAGAAGGGAATGAGGTTTCAAGCGAGTGGAACAAGGGAGGTACTTGAATTCCTAACTTTGTGATTTTACGTTCTTGAAACAAGCTGAAATCGTAATTGTTCTTACCTTTATGCGAGATATTGGTAGGGGAGAACTATTCCCACCTGAAGACACTTTAACCAAGATTGATGAATTTTTCGGGCTCCCTTTAGACAAGAGATCTCCTAAGGGACTACGGAATCGTCTCTGGTTGTCCGGAAGACCAAAAGGCCTCCACCTCTGTAATTATGTCTACAGGTAAGCATGTTGTCTTTTCACTTTAGTTTATCAATCTGATTTACTATATTTCTTGACAATCTTCATATGTCAATGCAGTTTCCAAACCAGTTATTTCAGGATCGGATTTTGATCTTGATGACATTGAAGCCATGTTCAAAGGCACTGCTCTAAAGATAGAGATGAAACCTCCACCCGCTCCCAAGAAGATTCCTGCTTTAGATGAGAGTGCGGGTATTGGCTCTAGGGTGAAGAAGAGAAAGGCTAATCAAGAAGAGGTGGTTGAGGTTGGAGATTCTTTTGATGGAATACCAGTAGGGGATTTCAAGAAGAAATACATGAGTTTTGCGACTGGGGTAAGATGTTGTTAATTGGATATTAACTAACTCAAAAAGTTTTTATAACATCTAACTGTTGTGGCCAGATTTTCCACATGTTGACATCATTGAATATCCCTGCATGGTGACATCCTCAGTTGTTCCTGCATGTCAAGATGATATTCCACTGTAAGTATTGCATAATATTTATTGTGTTTATCTAATATTATTTATATCATATTTAACAGTAAATCAAAGGAGTTAAATCCGGAGATATTTACCAGCACATGGGACTTTTCCCTCAACGCTAAAAAGACCAAGTCAAAGGACGTTGAGAGGATAAGAAGATGTGCTGAAATTATAGGGATTTTTGTTAGTTTGTTACGTTGAGTTGTGGAAGACTTGGTCTTAGCGAAGTCCTTGATTTGGTTAAACAACCCAGTCAATGGCAATCTCCGAGCTTCATCAAACGGCCGTGATCTCCATCTTTGGCGATATTTTCTCCTTGTTTCTAGGGATATTTTTACCTTTCTTTTACTATTTAAGGGGTATAAAAGAGAGTAACCTACACTTCCACACACACGTTCACTAGTTTCTGTAAACTCTCTCTTATGCTATCCGATTTGTAATCACTCAACTATCAATAATACATTTTTGGGTTTTAGGTAGGTTACCTAAAACCTCCCGAGGTTTTATGCCGGCGAGATCATTTGACTCAAGGGCTTTCCTCGTTATATTGTTGTGTCCTTGATTATGTTTCTTCATTTTAGCATCCATTTGTTCCATTTAATCAAATTCCAAAGTCCCCTCCTTATTATTAAATCCATACACTTTCATAAGTCAAGATTCGACATTATTGTTTTTTCTACCAAAACAATTTGGCGCCCACCGAGGGGCCATTTGGTCTATTGATTATTTGGATCATTTCCTAAAATGATTCATCATGTCAATTAACCCGAAGGTTTCCGCCGCCGGCAAGACAATCGTCGTTACTCCGTCGTCTGGGGGCAAGGCAACCTCGTTGCCGCCACCTCCTCAATCGAAACCTCAGCTGATGCAACCTTCGCCATCTTCCCAAAAGGCAGGATCTTCTAATGTGGATGCTGACATCCAAAGTGCCTTGACCATGTTGAATCAGAGGCTGGATAACCAGGATAGTAACTCAAAGTTTTTGGCCAATGATATGATCAAGATGCAGCAAGATCAGAAGCTCATTGCATCCCAGCTCAGCAACATCTCGCCAATGCGCGCGAGGAATATCAGCTTTGAAACCGGTGGAGGATCTCCGTTTCAGAATGAATTCATTCCAATGGGCAGCCCATCTCAGGCTCATCAGACGACACCTTCAATGATGTCGACACCTTCCAGGATTCACCTCTTTCATGCCATTCACTGACAACACCGTTGTTACCTCAGCCGTAGACAACACTGGTTTGCTTAATAATATTTTTAATAATAATGCTTTCAATCATATTCATGCGGCTGACCCTTTTGCAGGTAATCCGTTAGCCAAGCGAGATGTAGGACCTTAGAGGCGATAATGAATGTACCGGGCATAACCCCTCTAATCCAACCAGTATCTCAGAATTGCTACAACCAGTCCCGGTTTGTCCCAACAATTTCAAATGTCGACATCCCGAAGCGTTTCAGCGTTCCATCCATGAATTTGTATGATGGCAGCACGGATCCAGAGGAGCATGTTGCCCACTATCACGAGAAGATGGACATAGTGCATATCCCACTTCAATTCAGGGAAGCTTGCTTGTACAGAGGATTTGGATCAACCTTGGTCAGACCGGCTCTTAAATGGCTGATTAGGCAACCCCTAGGCTAAATTGGTTCATACGCCCAGCTTATCAACATGTTCTATAACCAATTCTCATGCAATCGACAATTCGAGAAGGCGACAAGCGACCTCTACAATGTAACCCGGCGGCCTAATGAGACCTTGAAGGAATATGTCCACCGGTTTAACAAAGAAGTGCTAGAAATTCCCAATCTCGACATGTCGACGGCGAAGCATTCAAAATGGGGGTGAAGAAAGATTCACGCACTATCAAGATCTGGTGATGACTCCTTGCAAACGGTTGGAAGAAGTCAGAAGCACGGCACTAAGATTCATAAGATTGGAGGAAGATGAGCTGCGAAGATCAAAGTCCTCATCCAAGTTGTCGACATATGACAATCCAGACGGGAAGACCGAATCATCCCACCGCAGAACAACCGTTCCAATCCTTATCCGAGAAGCGATAACGGCAAAATTAATTCAATTGAGGGTGAGGATGAAGATAGTGATAATGTTCCTAATATTTCGACTATTGCTTTTCTCGTTGACATTTCGGGTGTACTTTGTGCAATGGGTAACCTTGGAGAAAAAGCAAGATGGCCAAAGAAGGCTGATAAATCCACGGGATGGCGTGACAAGTCAAAATGGTGCGCTTACCATGAACACTTCGGGCATATCATAGAAGGCGCATAGCACTAAGAAAGGAGATCGGCTACTTGCTCTCGAAGGGACATCTTAAGGAGTTTCGGGGTCCCGAGAAAGGAGAAGGCGAGAAAATGCGAGAGGTTCCACATGAAGTCGAGCGACCGGTTTCTCCTCCAAAGCATCGACAAAGGTGATCAACTTCATCGGTGGAGGGTTAGAGATTTGTGGCACTTCCTATTACGCCGCAAAGCGACACGCCAAGGAGTCAAAGGGGAGAAGCCGGAAAGACCATCCGGGATGTCCACATCCTACCAATCACCTTTGATGAGAGTAATCGAGACAACTTGCTGGAACCTCCCCATGATGGCCTAGAGCCATCCGATCAAGAGGACACCGCCTTCATAACACCCACAGTATCTATTGTTATGTTGCTATGCCTTTTGGACTAAAAAATGTAGGTGCAACATATCAAAGGCTCGTGAACAAGATGTTCAAGGACCGGATTGGGGACACGGTGGAGGTATACATTGATGATATGGTGGTGAAATCCAAGAAAAGAAGACCACATAAACCACCTATCTCGGGCCTTCGACATCTTGGATTGTTTCAATATGAAACTCAATCCGGCAAAATGCAATTTCGGAATGAAGGCGGGAAAGTTCTTAGGTTACATGGTGACTAAGAGAGGCATTGAAGCCACCCGGAGCAAGTTCGCGCCATTATCAACTTGTCATCACCTCAATTCGTCAAGGACATCCAAAGATTGACGAGGGAAGGTTGTTGTACTCACCGGTTCATCTCCAAATCATCCGATCGATGCAAGCCCTTCTATGACATCTTAAGAAAGAACAAGAAGTTCTAGTGGGAGGACCAACATGAACAAGTTTTTCAAGACCTCAAAACTTACTTGTCGACACCTCCGTTATTGGCCAAACCTCGGGAAGGCGAACACCTCTACATCTACCTAGCAAGATCGAAGCGCTGTAAGCGCAGTCTTGGTAACAAGCGAGATGGTCTTCAACAACCCATCTATTATATAAGTAAGACACTCTTAGATGCGGAGACCAGGTATTCTCATTTACAAAAGTTAATTCTAGCTTTAATAACCGCATCCATTAAATTAAGACACTATTTTGAAACACATACTATAATTGTGCGTACTAACTATCCTATTAAGAATGTCATGAGAAAACCGAGAGATGTCGAGTAGGATGGCTAAGTGGTCCGTGCGGTTAAGCACTTACGACATCAAATATGAGCCAAGAACAACAATAAAATCTCGGGCTCTAGGCGATTTTGTGGGCGACTTTAGTCCAACCATGCAACAAGAAGTAGAGTTTCGGCAATTACGGGATGATGACATCTCAAGAATATGGACACTCTATACGAGATGGCGCTTTGAACATGAGAGGAACAGGTCTTGGAGTCGTACTAAAGTCGCCACAAGGGGACATAATACCACAATCCATCGGTAGCGGTTTTAAAGCTACCAATAATGAGGCGAGTACGAGGCATTAATTGCGGGCTTACAAGTGGCCCAAGACACGGATATCGAAGCACATCAGGGTGTTTTTGGATTCTTTGTTGATTGTCAACCATTACAACGGGTCCTACATAGCAAAAAATGTGAAGATGATGACATATTTGGAAATAGTGAAAATCATGGCGGCCAAATTCAAAACATTTACTTTGGAGCCAGTGCCGCGAGAAGAAAACTCACAGCGGATGCTCTCGCAAACTTAGGCTCGGCCTTCAAAAGCATTGCACGAGAGAAGTATTCCAATTGTGCATGTTGACATCCCAGAATTGAACGTCTTGAGTTGTTTGCCTTAGATGTCGACATCCTTCCCACCAGAAGAACCTCACGGACAACCCCTATAATCAAGTATCTCCAAGATGATACAATCTCGGCGAAGAGACAAACACTCGAGCATCCAGGGTAAGGTCATCTAAGTATTTACTTATTGATAACTTTTGTTTAGGAAATCTGCTTTGCAGTCACTACTTGAGATGTCTAGAAGCGGGCCAGCACAACGAGGTTTTGATGGAGCTGCATGAAGGGCAATGTGGAAATCATACCGGGGGCAGAAGCCCATATACCAAGGCTCTAAATACGGGCTACTTTTGGCCCACAATGCAAAAAGACGCGGTAGATTATGCAAAGAAATGTGACTCCTGTCAGCGGCACGGCGACATCCTACATCAACCAGCTGAATTGCTGCATCCTATCCTGTCGCCATGGCCATTCATGGTTTGGGGAATGGATATCGTAGGGAAATTGCCAAGAGCTTCGGGAGGAAAATTTTTTCTACTAGCCATGATAGATTACTTCTCCAAATGGGTAGAAGCTGAAGCATATGTACAGGTTCGCGACAAGGAAGTTATTTCTTTCATCAAAAGGAACATATTCAGCAAGTTTGGAATACCTTCAGACAATGGCTCCCGTTTATCGGTCCGAAAACGCAGACTTCTTGACAAGGTGGGGAGTTAAGATGGTGACATCTTCACTGTTCACCCTCAAGCAAACGGACAAGCGTAATCAAGCAACAAGATTATCCCGAGCAACTTAAAGAGAAGGCTAGACCAAAAGAAGGGAAGATGGGCTGAAGAGCTACCAATGGTCTTATGGGGCCGACGGGACGACATCCAAAAATGCTACCGGTCGACACCCTACTCTCTAGTGTTTGGGTCGAGTCGGACATTCCACAGAAGTTACATTACCTACAAGAAGATATGTTTTGTTGACATCTGAACATAATAAGGACATCTTGACACATGATTTAGATACTATAGACGAACTAAGAGATATGGCCAAAATCCGGATGGCAGCATATCAGCAAAGAGTAGCCAGGTCTTACAACAAAAATGTAAGACTTAGAAGATTCCAGGTAGGAGATTTAGTCTTACGAAAGGCATTTGAAAAATACAAAAGAGCTCAACGCAGGCAAGCTTGCCCCAAAGTGGGAAGGTCCCTACCTGATCGATGCACAGGCCGGGAAAGGAGCATATCGCTTATCAACCTTGGATGGCCAAATGATCCCACGAAGTTGGAATGCCATTTAATCTTAAAAGGTATTACATCTAGGCAATGCCTTCCTAAAACTTACATCATCCCAGGTATAGACAATCCTCTACTGGTCTTTTCATTTATTGAATTTGAGTATCCTTTCATTTCCCTATTTGTCATTTTTTTGTTTGTTTACTTCAAAATAAGATGTCGCTAACACAACCTGTGAAGGGACGTCAACATAGTTGACGTCCATCTCTAACATGTCTCTGTCTTGCGAGATGTTGACATACAAAAGTGGGGACATATCAAAGTGCTCAAGCTAAAGTGACAACGAAATCTCCTCCGCTAGAGGCTGGCCACCTCTTCTAAAGTTAAGGTACATAATCCCTTCTAAGGTTTAAAGAGTTAATTACCTCTTTCTCCGAAAGTTAGGTTTCTACACCTTCGCCTGGAGCGCACGATATCTCATTGGTTGAGGTGTGGGATGGGCCTATATGAGGAAACTTGTATAGCTTACCCATTTCCACTCAGTCAAATGATTGATCTTAAGAATGATTCAATTGGTTATGGCATATTCTGTCATCTTAAGTACATCCGGTTATGACATTCTCATGTCTTCACTCGAAAACAAAAATATGACATTTTATTATGTCAACATCCTATGATAATACTTTAGCATCAGGGATCAAAGCATGACATGTACAGAAGTTGCTAACAAAAGTTTTTTCTAAACACTAAGACACTAAATACTATTAAGACTACCATAAAACGTTTCCAAATTCAGTTGGCCCGCTCCAACATCCAAACAACATAAAACTAAAAGCAGAGTGTTGAACCAACCCAACACTTGAGATAAATTGTCTTCGGTCCTTATGGACCAGGAACATACCAAAATAAATAAAAATTTCTTTGGGACTCGGCCCAGAAATCATCATCAAACAAAACAACTTGAAAAACTAACTTGAATTTTTCTTCACTTAGCATCTGCGGGTGTGTGCCGAGGGATTTCTGTCTTCCTCATCCTTCTTCTATCCTTCTACTTCAACCGTCACATCCTTAGGGTTAGATAACACCTCTCCTTCATCCACTTTTTCACCCAACAGATTCTTCAATTTTTCATACTCAGCCTCAACCTTCCAAACCTTAGATTTTCCATCTTTATGTTCTTCCATCATCTTGATTTTGATCTTCAACATGGCTTTGGCAACAACCAACTTCCAGGATTCCTTACTTCATTTATTTCATTTTGATAGCCACCCTCAATAGAAGTCAGATTGCTAACAACCCCTTCACCGTCTTCTTCTGTTCCTCTTTCTGCTCGTTAAAACTTCTTCTCCCAAAAAGCATCTTCCTTCTTGGCCTGATCCATATCACTCTTAGCGCTCTTCTTAAATTGCTCCTTGATCTTAGCCATATCTTTCACTTGGGACTCCAAACATCCCATTGCCTGTTAAGAAAACACCATAAGTTCCAAATTAGCAAATAATAGAGCTATGGAACAGTTAGGATAGCTTAGTAACATCTTACATTGGTTACTAATCCTAGAAGCTTCTTCTTCACCCCTCCTACCTTCGAACCTTCAAAAATATCCGCATCCACAACTTCGATAGCCTCACTCTCTGTAGCCTTCCTCTTCTTTACCCTTGAATCAATGCCAGTACTTTCACCCATCTGGACTTGTTTCTTTGAGACAATGGGTACCTAACATCGAGACTTAGCAGAAAAGCACCAACAAGAGCATCCAAATCTTCCGGATCAAAGTCTAAGCCTGAAGCAACCGCCTTTGAATCAAGAGAAAGTGTAAGCATTGAGGAAAAGGAAGATTAGCAGGAATAGAAAGACGGGGTAAACTATTCTTACCTGTTGACATTTTGAGAGATGACGACGGCTTGACTTCTTCTTGATTTTCTTCACCACCGAATGTTGTCAAATCATGTCCGCCAGTTACTCGAAGTTTGGAAACTTACCTCTTCGTATTTCGCGAAGTGATAAGTTTGGGGGCAATTGTTGTGGCCAGATTTTCCACATGTTGACATCATTGAATATCCCTGCATGGTGACATCCTCAGTTGTTCCTGCATGTCAAGATGATATTCCACTGTAAGTATTGCATAATATTTATTGTGTTTATCTAATATTATTTATATCATATTTAACAGTAAATCAAAGGAGTTAAATCTGGAGATATTTACCAGCACATGGGACTTTTCCCTCAACGCTAAAAAGACCAAGTCAAAGGATGTTGAGAGGATAAGAAGATGTGCTGAAATTATAGGGATTTTTGTTAGTTTGTTACGTTGAGTTGTGGAAGACTTGGTCTTAGCGAAGTCCTTGATTTGGTTAAACAACCCAGTCAATGGCAATCTCCGAGCTTCATCAAACGGCCGTGATCTCCATCTTTGGCGATATTTTCTCCTTGTTTCTAGAGATATTTTTACCTTTCTTTTACTATTTAAGGGGTATAAAAGAGAGTAACCTACACTTCCACACACACGTTCACTAGTTTCTGTAAACTCTCTCTTATGCTATCCGATTTGTAATCACTCAACTATCAATAATACATTTTTGGGTTTTAGGTAGGTTACCTAAAACCTCCCAAGGTTTTATGCCGGCGAGATCATTTGACTCAAGGGCTTTCCTCGTTATATTGTTGTGTCCTTGATTATGTTTCTTCATTTTAGCATCCATTTGATATTTAATCAAATTCCAAAGTCCCCTCCTTATTATTAAATCCATACACTTTCATAAGTCAAGATTCGACATTATTGTTTTTTCTACCAAAACACTAACGATGTCAAGTTATTATTTTACAGACTGTAGGGTATGTGGAGGATTTGGTAAAAGAAATTGAGATGCTGAAGAAGAAGTCAAAAGCTGACATTGCTTTGGTTAGGAAGGAGAAGACAGTGTTAGAGAATAAGGTGAAGGTGCATGAAAAGACCCTGGAGCAACAAGGCAAGTCATTGGAAGAGCAGGATCAAACAGTAAAGGACTTACTGAATAGCTTGGCAAAAAGCGAGGAGGATCATCTTAAGGAGATTGCAGAGGTTAAAGGTTCTTGCAAGTTGGCTGCCGCTAAGACCGTTTCCCAGTGTAAGATCAAGATGATGAGGGAGTTTCGAGAAGGGAAGGCTGAGAGATGGGATCTCAATAAGGAATGTGCCCACTTTTCCAGGTTGACAGGTGAACCAGTGGATGAAGGTGAGGTGTCCTCAAACCCAAATGAAGCGATTGTAAAGGATGCAACAGAGGTTGGAGAAGTCACTCCCCAATAAACACCTGCGGCGTATGCCACCTGAAAAAAGGTAAAATAATTCTGTTCTGGTTTTTTGGATGGTATTACTGGGGTGGAATCCCTGAAGACAATTTTAATTTTTATTTGGTTATGTAATGGGTCCATAAGGACCAAAGACAATTTCTTTTACGTGTTGGGTTGGTCCAACACTTTTGCACTTTAACTTTGGTAGTTTGGATGTTTTTATGGTAACTTTAGTCTAGTTAAGGTTTAGTAGTTTTCAAGCATGTCAAGGCTTGTTTTCTTTTGGATGAAATTTTTCTTTGTACGGTGACATGATAGTATGTCAAAGCTGTAGATACTTAAGATGACATGTATATGTCATAACCACAAGAATAATATGTGAGATCAATCATTCAACTGAGTGGGAATGGGTAAGCTATATGAGTTTACCCATATAGGCCCACCCCACACCTCAATTAAAGAGATAACTTGCGCTCCAGGCGAAGGTGTGGTAACCTAACATCTTAATAAAGAGGTAATTAACTCTTTAAACCTTAGAAGGGATTGTGTACCTTTACTTGAGAAGAGATGGCCAGTCTCTAACGGAGGAGAATTCGTTATTCCTTGCGTACTTTTGACATGTCCCCATGTATGTATGTCAACACCTCATAAGACAGAAACATGTTAATAACGGACGTCAACTAATGTTGACGTCTCTCCACAAGGTGCGTTAGCGACATCTTGATTTGTAGTGAAGTAAAAAAGTACATAGGAAAAAAGAAAGGTTACAAAAAATTAAAAGATGATCCATACCTGGGAAGAGATGAGTTTAGGGGGAGTTTTGTTTAAATGTAATACCTTTTAAGGTGAATGGCGTTCCAACTTCGTGGTATCATTTGGCCATCCAAGGTTGCCAGGCGATATGCTCCTTTCCCTACTCGCGCATCTATTAGGTAGGGTCCTTCCCATTTTGGGGCGAGCTTGCCAGCATTGAGCTCCTTTGTATTTTGGAATGCCTTTCGTAGGACTAAGTCTCCTACTTGAAATCTTCTAATCCTTACGTTTTTATTGTAAGACCTGGCTACCCTTTGTTGATATGCTGCCATCCGAACTTTAGCCATGTCTCTCAGTTCATTTACGGTATCCAAGTCATGTATCAAGATGTCTTTATTATGTTCAGATGTCAACAAACTGTATCTGGCCGTAGGTACACGTACTTCGCCGGAATAACCGATTCTGTTCCAAATACAAGTGAATAGGGGTTTGACCGGCAGCGTTCTTAGATGTCGTTCGTCGCCCCATAGAACCATTGGTAACTCTTCTGCCTATCGTCCTTTCTTCTGGTTCAGTCTCTTTTTTAAGTTGCTTATGATTATTTTGTTGCTAGATTATGCCTGTCCATTGGCTTGAGGGTGAACAGGTGAAGATGTCACCATCTTGACTCCCCAAGATGTCAAGAAATCTTGGGTTTTCTTACTAATGAATTGGGAGCCGTTGTCACAAATTATTTCTGAAGGTATCCCAAATAGGCTGAATATATTTCTTTTGATAAAAGATATAACTTCTCGATCACGAACTTGTACGTACGCCTCAGCTTCTACCCATTTAGAAAAGTAGTCTGTCATAGCCAGTAAAAATACTCTTCCACCTGGTGCCCTGGGTAATTTTCCTACGATGTCCATTTCCCAAACCATAAACGGTCATGGCGACAGGATAGGATGTAGTAGTTCAGCCGGTTGGTGCAGGATGTCCCCATGTCATTGACAGGAATCACATTTCTTTGCGTAGTCAACGGCGTCTTTTCTCATTGTGGGCCAAAAATAGCCCATTCTAAGAGCCTTGGTATGCAGACTTCTGCCCCCGGTATAATTTCCACATTATCCTTCGTGCAGCTCCTTGAGAACCTGATGGGCTCTATCTGCTTCTAGACATCTTAAGTAGTGACCTGCAGCAGATTTTCTAAACAAGAGGTTATCAATAAGTAAATACTTAGATACTCTTACCCTGAAGGCTCTAGCATTTTTCTCCTCGGCTGGGATCGTATCATCTAAGAGATACTTGATAATAGGAGCTGTCCAAGAGGTTGCTGCTGGAGAGGAAGGTACGTCGACATCTAGAGCGAACATCTCAAGATGATCAATTGCTGGGATGTCAATATGCACAATTGGGATACTTGTCTGTGAAATGCTTTTGAAGGCTGAACCCAAGTTTGCCAGGGCATCTGCTTGAGAATTTTCTTCTCGTGGGATTTGTTCCAAGGAAAATGATTTGAATTTGGCCGAAAGAATTTTTACGATTTCCAAATATGTCGTCATCTTAGCATTTTTCGCTATGTAGGATCCGTTGTAATGGTTAACAATTAGCAAAGAATCCATAAACACCCGGATATGCTTGACATCTAGGTCCTGGGCTACTGTTAAACCTGCAATTAATGCCTCATATTCTGCTTCATTATTAGTGGCCTTGAAACTGCAACTGATGGATTGTGGTATTATGTCCCCTTGTGGCGATTTTAGTACAACTCCAAGACCTGTACCTCTCATGTTAGAAGCACCATCTGAGTAGAGAGTCCAGATCTTCAGGACGTCATCATCTTGAAGTTGTTGTACCTCCAATTCCACCTCTTGTTGCATGGTTGGACTAAAATCAGCCACAAAATCAGCTAGTGCTTGAGATTTAATTGCTGTTCTGGGCTCATATTTAATGTCGTATGTGCTTAATTGTACAGACCACTTCGCCATTCGACCTGACATCTCTGGTTTTCTCATAACATTCTTAATAGGATAGTTAGTGCGTACAATTATAGTATGTGTTTCAAAATAGTGTCTTAATTTAATAGAAGCAGTTATCAAAGCTAAAATTAACTTTTGTAAATGAGAATACCTGGTCTCCGCATCTAAGAGTGTCTTACTTATATAGTAGATGGGTTGTTGACTACCATCTCGTTCTGTCACCAAGACTACACTTACAGCGCCTTCTGATACTGCTAGGTAGATGTAGAGATGTTCCTCCTCCTGGGGTTTGGCCAATAACGGAGGTGTCGACAGGTAAGTTTTGAGCTCCTGAAGGCTTCTTCATGTTGGTTCTCCCACTGGAACTTCTTGTTCTTCCTTAGGATATCATAGAAAGGTTTGCATCGATCCGAGGATTTTGAAATGAATCTGGTGAGTGCAGCAATCTTTCCCGTCAATCTTTGGACGTCCTTGACAGATTGAGGTGACGACAGATTGATAATAGCACGTGATCTGTTCTCGGGGCGGCTTCAATGCCTCTTTTAGTAACCATATAACCCAAAAACTTCCCCGCCTTCATTCCAAAGTTGCATTTAGCTGGATTAAGCTTCATATTGAAACAATCCAAGATGTCGAAGGCCCGGGGATAGGTTGCTTATGTGATCTTCACTTTCTTGGATTTTACTACCATGTCGTCAATATATACTTCCATTGTGTCCCCAATCTGATCTTTGAACATTTTGTTGACGAGCCTCTGATATGTTGCACCTGCATTTTTTAGACCAAAAGGCATAGCAATATAACAATAAATACCTGTAGGCGTTATGAAGGCGGTGTCCTCTTGGTCAGATGGTTCCATCTGGATTTGTTGAAATCCTGAGGATGCGTCCATGAATGTGAGGAGCTCATGTCCGGAGGTGGCATCAACTAATGAATCTATGTGTGGCAAAGGGAAAGGATCTTTTGGACAGGCTTTATTCAAGTCGGTGAAGTCAACACAAACTCGCCATTTCCCGTTCCTCTTCTCTACCACAACCACGTTTGCTAACCATCTTGGATAATCGACCTCTCGTATCATGTTGGCTTTGAGTAAGCGCTCTACCTCTTCCTTGATGATCTGGTTTCTGGTTTTTGCAAACTTCCTACGTTTCTGGTGTACTGGTTTAAAGCTAGGATCTATGTTAAGTTTGTGAGTGATGACATCTTTGCTGATGCCTGTCATGTCATCATGTTTCCAAGCAAAACTCTTTATTCTGCTTCTTAATAGGTCCACAAGCTTCTCTTCTATATCTGATGGGATGTCAGTGCCAATAAGTACCCTGATGTCCGGGTTGGAAGGGTCTAGCAATACTTCTTTCACATCATCCTCCCTAGCTTCCAGGACTTCACGTACTTTCCTCTGTAATTGCTATGCTTGTTTTGGAGATGTCGACGCCTTCATTGAAGTTTTATAACATTCCTTGGCCACCTGTTGATCACTGTAAATCTTAGCGACACCCCAAGGTGTTGGAAACTTCACACACTGATGGTAAGTGGAGGGTACAGCCTTCATTCCATGAATCCACGGTCTTCCAAGAATGACATTGTAAGATGTTGTGCAATCAATTACGCAGAACCGTTCCATGGTATTGAGGCCCTTCGAGTATATTGGAAGCTTTATCTCCCCCACCGTTTCTTTGACTTCACCACTGAAGCCTACCAGCACTGAGGACTTCTTAATGATCTCCGATTCTGGGATGTTCATTTCTTTAAGGGTACCCAACATAATAAGATTGACAGAGCTACCCCCATCAATCAGGATGCGCCGGATTGTACAGTTGGTGATCTGCAAGGAAATAACTAGACCGTCGTGATGGGGTTCCAACAAGTTATCTCGATCACTTTCATCAAAGGTGATTGGATCCTGGCAGGGTGTCGACATCCTGGTCTGTCTTTCTGGCTTCTCCTCTTTTGACTCCTTAGCATGTCGTTTTGCGGCAGAATAGGATGTACCACATATTTTTGAACCTCCACTAATGAAATTGATCACCTTTGTTGATGCTGGGGGAGAAATTGGTCTTTCGGCTTCATGAGGAGCTTCCGCACTTTCAGCCTTCTTCTTTCTGGATCCCAGCAACTCCTTAAGATGTCCCTTCGAGAGCAAGTAACTGATCTCCTTTCTTAGTGCGATGCAATCTTCAGTAACATGTCCAAAGTCTTCATGGTAAGTGCACCATTTTGATTTGTCACGCCACCCCGTGGCCTTATCCGTCTTCTTTGGCCATCTGGCTTTGTCCCCAAGGTTGCCCATTGCACAGAGTACACCTGAAATGTCAACAAAAAAAACAATAATCAGAAATGTTAGGCACATTATCGCTATCTTCATCCTCACCATCTATTGAATTAATTTTGCTAGTATCAATTCTCGGATAAGGATTGGAACGGTGGTTCCTGCGATGGGACGATTCAGTCTTTCTGTCGGGGTTATCATATGTCGACATCTTGGTTGAGGACTTCGATCTTCGCAGCTCATCTTCCTCCAGTCTTATGAATCTCACTGCCCTGCTCCTGACTTCTTCCAACCGCTTACACGGAGTCATGACCAAATCTTGATAATATTGTGAATCTTTCTTCACCCCATTTTGAATGCTTCGTGGCCGTCGACATGTCAAGAATGGGAATTTCTAGCACTTCCTTATTGAACCGGTGGACATAATCCTTCGTGGTTTCATTAGGCCGCTGGGTCACATTGTAGAGATCACTTGTCAACCTCTCAAATTGTCACATGAGAATTGGTTATAGAACATGTTGATGAGCCGGGCGTATGAACCAATTGAGCCTAGGGGTTGCCTAATCAGCCATTTGAGAGCCGGTCCAGACAAGGTTGATCCAAACCCCGCATAAGCAAGCCTCCCTAATTGAAGCGGAATATGGATTATGTCCATCTTTTCTTGATAGTGGGCAACATGCTCTTCTAGGTCCGTGAGTACCGTCATACAACTTCATAGATGGTACACCTGAAATGCTTCGGGATGTCAACATTTGCAATTGCCGGGACAAACCGGATTGATTGTAGCGCTTCGAGTCACCGGTTGGATTGGAGGAGTTACGCCCGGCACGTTCATTATCGGCTCTTCGAGATCCCGCATCTCGTTTGGCTAGTGGGTTTCCTGCAAAAGGGTCAGCTATAGGAATACGATTGAAATTATTATTATTGAAAAGATTATTTAGCAAACCAGAGTTGTCCGTAGTAGTTGTGACAGTAGTGTTGTCAATGAATGGGATGAACTGGGTGAATCCTGAGGAAGGTGGCGTCATTAGGGTGTCCCCGGGCAAAGGTGTTGACATCATTAAGGATGTCAACTTTTGAGTTTGAGGCAGACTACCCATTGGGATAAATTCACTCTGAAGTGTAGATCCTTCGGTGTTGTCGAAGTTGAGGATCCTTGCACGCAGTGGTGATATGTTGTCAAGCCGAGATGCAATGAGCTGTTGATCTTTTTGCATCTTAATCATGGAATTGGTCAGCACCTTTGAATGGTTGTCTTGCTGGTCCAACCTTTGATTCAACCTGTTCAGGATACTCCGGATGTCAGCATCTACATTGGAAGAGGTCGCTCCCTTTTGTGGAGTCTTCGTAGGTTGAGTTTGCTGAGGTCCGGTCTGAGGAGGAGGCGGCAACAAGCTGGTTCTACCTCCTGATGTCGGAGCAACAACGGGACTCTTGTCGGCGGCGGACACATTGGGGGCTGCAGACATAATGAATTTGCTTAGGAAATGATCCAAATAACCGATAAACCACGGAGCCCCTCGGTGGGCGCCAAATTGTTTTGGTAGAAAAAACAATAGAGTTGAATCTTAACTTTGACAAGTGTGTGGATTAAACAATAAGGAGGGGACTATGGAATTCGACTATATGGAACAAAAGCATGAAAAGAAATAATGACACCACGATTTGTTAACGAGGAAAACCTTAGAGGTGATAACCTCTTTGGAAAAAACCCCGGGAGTTAGGTCTCCAACCTTAAAAGTTTCACTATGATGATTATGAATACAATTTTGGAAGAGAATGGAGAGGATTACAAGTAGCTTGTGCGTAGAGTGTGTGCGTATGAGAATGCGTGTGTGTTTTCCATCTCCATTTCCCCTTAAATATAAGTAAGTATGAATGAGTCAAATGCTGTTCCTACAATCTCGGGATATATGCTTATCCTCTTCAACATCCGTGAGACCAAGTCATCCTTGCCGTTGAAGATGTGTTGAACGTGCTAGAAAATATCCCGTATTCTTCTCTCTTGTTCACTGGAATATAATAATAAAGATATTAGGAAAAATCAAATAAGTAAATATTAAAACAATACTTACAGTGGAATGACATCTTGATATGCAGGAGCAACTGAAGATGTCCCCATGCTGAAAAATACCCACAACAATAACATTTTATGCATAAACCGTTCCAAAACCCTTTTTGTGTTAGCAATATTAAAAACGTGGGAAGACTTATTCAAAGGATTTGCTGCTGATACAAAGAGAGTACAACATGGAGAAAGCTTGGAAGTACAAGGCGTTGATGCATAGACTTGGAATGCTATTTTAAAGGAAAGTGGGCGCTTGAATTGAGGAACACTCCAACCACTTCCCCACTCACCCTCAATGTCCAAGACAGCCCCAAGGCTGTTTATTTTGAGAAGCCTTCAAGTAATTGAAGACTATAAGTATGCTTGGAAGAATTCATTTGAAGACATGCCAATATATACCCATTTCATACACACCTTCGGAGCATAAGAGATAGAGTTCTTTGTTTGGTTCTTTTCATCCATCCTCCCTTGTAATTACGCACTTTATTACCTTGGTATCAAGTTGTGTGTAGGCTAGGATTGGATTTCGTTTTTTATCTTTTGTTCCATTGAGCTCATATTGTTATAGCCATAGGGAACATTTCGGCTTTGTAAATTCATTGTTCATAGTGATTATAAAGTCTTGCCTAAGAGGGATCCTCAAGTTATATTATTTATATAACTTGAGAAAAACAATTTTGGTGTTATTATTCCGATGCAATCTCTTTACAAAATTATTTTTATTTTTGAAGTGTGTGTGTGTGTGCTATCCCAATTGCTATCGTTGGTGCTGTTATCACCTTGGATATCACTTGTGATTCTGGCCGTGACAATTTCAATTGGTATTAGAGCAAGTCACTTGACGATACTAAGTGCTTGGTCTAGGTGTCATGGCTTATGATCCTGCAAATCCAAATAAAAAATGTCTTCCTGTTTTAGATGGTTCGAATTATGCATATTGGAAGATCCGTCTTCGCTCGCATATAAAATCAATTGATCTTCGAGCTTGGCGATCTATAGTTAATGGGTACTCTCTTCCACTTTTACCTCCAGATGAGGATGGTGACATCCAAGTTAAACCTGACACCGAGTGAACTACTGAAGAGATCACCCTAGCTAACTATAATGAGAAAGCTCTTAATGCTATTTTTGAGTGGGTTGACATGCACATTTTTAAACTTTTTCAAAATAGTTCTACATCTAAAGAAGCTTGGGATATTTTACAAAGGTTTTGTGAATGTGATTCTAGTATGCATGAAAACAAACTTAGAGGTCTTACTAGCAAATTTGAAAGGTTGAGAATGGGTGAAAATGATACCATTTCCTCTTATTTTGAAAAATTGTTTGACATTGCTAATGAGTGCCAACTTTTAGGTGAACCCTTTACAAATAAACAATTGGTTTCAAAGGCTATTAGAACTTTCCCTGGGCATTTTAATATGAAGGTTTCATCTATAGAAGAGGCACACAACCTTTCTACTATGGACACCAATTCCTTAATGAGCATTTTAAAAAAATTTGAGTCAAACCTTGCTGAGCAAAGTGAAGCTTTTAAAGGCAAGAGTGTTGCTTTAAAAGTTCAATCCTCTAGTTTACCAACTGATGAGGATGACGAAATTTTTGAGGAATTAGGTGAAGATGCTAGTGTTGCCTTGCTTGCTAGGAAATATAATTCTATGTTACGAAAGTTTAACAAAGAAAATGTGCAGGTTAAGGCTAAAGAGCAACAAACCAAGGTGTACAATTCAATGCCGAAGAGGACATTTCCATCTACTCAGAAAGGTGATCCCATAAGGAGAGCAACATCAGATCAATCTAGATCTGATCCGAAATACCTTGAATCAATCCAATGTCACGCATGCTCTGGGTGGGGTCATTACTCAAACGAGTGTGCTAACACTCTAAGGAAGATGGAAAAGAACCTATGGGTTTCCCTCAGTGGCAATGAAGATGAGGAGACCAATCAATCTGAGGATTCAGATCAAACAACAATGGTGGTCACAAAGTGTGACTCTGACTCTGTCAGTGATACCTCATGTGATATCCAAATTAAGATAGCACCCAAGATATCATCCAGCAGGTATACAGATTTTAATTTATTTAATGTTGTTTGTCTTGTGGGTTCTGTTAACATGGATGGAGGTTGTTCACAAGAGGATGAACAAAGTAAGGAGTTCAGCAAGGATGAACTCATTTGCGGTCTTAAGAACCTTTGCAAAGAATTGGTTGACGAATGGAAGAAAGAGAACAAGAAGGTGGTATCTCTGTCCAAAGAGGTTCAAGACCTGACTGATGGCTTGACTAGACTGGAAGTTCAACTCACAAAGAAGGATGTGGAGCTGGAAAAAGTCAAGGCCAAGCTTACTCTAGCCGAGGCCACATTTAAGAAACTCAACACGAGTTCTTACAAACTGGATAAAATTCTTGGGTTGAGCAAACCACTCAAGGCAGGTATGGGTTTTCAAGTGTCCTTAAATGCTAATACATCTACTTTGGCTAATAAGGAAGATAAATTAGTTTTTGTTAAATAAAGAGATAATGTTGAACTATTGTCTTCTGATAAGTCTTCTCACAAAATTAAAATATGTAACTATTGTTACTCTACTGGACATTTGAAAAATGACTGCAAAACCCTTTTAAAGAAACAATCCAGTTCCTTTGTGCTACCTGAAGTGTTGCCTAGCACGTCAGATATCACTGGCAGTCAGAAGAGAAATTATCAAAGTAGGAAAGTGTGAAAACCTAAGTCTAACCTGATATGTGATGTTGTGTACACTGCCTTAAAAACTAATGTTGAAGGTTCATGATATTTTGATAGTGGTTGTTCACGTCACATGACGGGAACAAAAAATGTTTTTAAAGGAATATGAACATACTCAAGGTGGTAGTGTAACATATGGTGGTGGTGGCAAGAGTAATATAGTAGGAAAATAATATAGTAGGAAAAGGCATTTTTATTATACCTGGATTTCCTGCTTTGAAAAATGTTTTGCATGTTGATGGACTTGTAACTAATTTAATTAGTATTAGTCAACTTTGTGATGACAATCTTGAAGTAAAATTCAATAAAAACACTTGTGAAGTTTTTTATTGTACCAATAACTGTGTTATGACTGGTACTAGGTCAAGTAATAACTGTTATCTTGTTGAGGATAAACAAGTGTGTCATTCTGTGAGAGTTGATGATGCTACCTTGTGGCATCAAAAGTTGGGTCATGTCCATTTTCGAAACATTGTGAAACTCATTAAGGCTGAAGCTATAAGTAGTATACCTAGTATGGACATAAGTAAGAAAATCATATGTGAAGATTTTCTCAAAGGTAAACAGACACGTGTTGCCCATAGTGCTACCCAACACCATGAGGAGTATTCTGGAACAACTCACTGTTTCCAACTTATGCATACGGATTTAATGGGTCCAGTTGAGGTTGAAAGTTTAGGAGGTAATAGATATACTTTTGTCATAGTTGATGATTTTTTTAGATTTACTTGGGTGTATTTTTTGAAAGAAAAATCAGAAACTTTTGAAAAGTTTAAGATCTTACATGCTAAAATCAAAAACATATTTTGTGCTCTTATCATGCGAATAAGGTCTGATCATGGAACGGAGTTTGATAATTCATTGTTTTTAACTTTTTGTGAATTAAAATGAATTAAACATGAGTTTTCTGCTCCTAAAACACCTCAACAAAATGGGGTGGCTGAAAGGAAAAATAGGACCTTACTTGAAATGGCACGTGTGATGTTGTTTTCAAAAAGAATTTCAAAAAGATTTTGGGCTGAGGCCTTAAACACGGCTTGTCACACGGCCAATAGAGTTTTTCTAAGACCCGGTACTACAATGACACCTTATGAAATTTTGAATGGTAGGATACCAAAAGTTCATTATTTTCATACGTTTGGGTGTGTGTGTTTTGTTCTAAATGATCGGGATTACTTAGCCAAATTTGACTCTAAAAGTGATAAGGCTATATTTCTTGGGTATGCTCAGGATAGTCGAGCATATAGGGTTTATAACCTTAGGTTAAGAACCATTCAAGAATCAGTTAACGTTGTTTTTGATGACTTAGCAAGTGTTACATGTGATGGAGTGCAGGAATCTCCTTTGATATTGTTGGAAGAGCTGGAGGAACAAAGTAAAGCATGTGATACCACTGGTGCTGACCAGTGTATTGCCACTGTAGGGATAGCATCTCCGGTATCACCTGAGACCAGTCCATCAACTGAAAATGACGAACAGTCTGATGATGATGCTCATGTGCATGAAGATTTAAGAAGGGATCCACCAGCTAGGATCAGAAGAGATCATCCTTCTTCTCAGATTATTGGAGAAGCAAATGAAGGGGTACGAACAAGGAACAATGTGCCCTTTAGTAACCGTGAAATGGTGAGGTATGTGTGCATGTCCACCACATACCATAAGGTAAAATATTCCTGTATTGTTTCCTCTTTAGAACCTAAAAATGTTTCAGAAGATTTAAAAGACAATTTTTGGATACATGCTATGCAAGAGGAACTTGAACAATTTGCTCGTAACGAAGTTTGGTGTTTAGTACCACGTCCCATTAACACTAATGTAATTTGTACAAAATGTATTTTCAAAAATAAATCAAACGAGCAAGGAAATATTGTTAGGAACAAAGCTCGTCTCGTAGCTCAAGGTTACACCCAAATTGAAGGTATTGACTTTGATGAGACCTTTGCTCCCGTTGCTAGAATAGAATCCATAAGACTCCTCTTGGCAATAGCTTGTTATCTAAAAATTACCTTGTTTCAAATGGATGTTAAAGCTGCCTTTTTAAATGGTTGTTTAAAAGAAGAAATTTATGTTGAACAACCAAAAGGATTTGAAGATCCTCATCTACCAAATCACGTATATAGACTTGATAAAGCCTTATATGGCTTGAAACAAGCTCCACGTGCATGGTATGGTCGCTTAACCTCTTTCTTACTTGAATATGGTTTTACAAGAGGTGAAGCAGATAGAACTTTATTCATTCTAAGGCATGGAAAAGAAACAGCCATTGTTCAAATCTATGTTGATGACATAGTCTATGGCTCTTTATCTAAAAGATTTTGTAGAGGCTATGACGTCAACATTTGAAATGAGCATGATTGGTGAGTTAACATTCTTCCTAGGCTTGCAGGTGAAACAATCAAGTGAAGGGATATTTATTTCACAAAGCAAGTATACAAAAAGCCTAGTGAAACGGTTTGGGTTGGAGGGGGCAAAAAGTTCAAAAATCCCTATGTGTTCTTCTCTTAAACTTGGTAGAGACCAAGTAGGTGAGGATGTTGATCCTACTCTATATCGTTCTATGATAGGTAGCCTTCTCTATCTCACTTCTAGTCGTCCTGATATCATGTTTAGCGTGTGCGTCTGTGCACGTTTCCAAGCCAATCCTAAAGTTTCCCACCTTAATTTTGTCAAAAAAATTATTAAATATGTTTCGGGAACAAGTGAATTAGAGATTTGGTTTAGTAAGGATACTAACACCAATTTGGAAAGAGAGACACAATTTTAAAATTGTGTCTCTCTTTCCACGGCTGAATCTGAGTATGTTGCAGCTGGTAGTTGTTGCTCACAATTTATTTGGATAAAATATATGCTAGATGATTATGGCCTAGAGAGTAATTCTTTGACTATGTACTGTGATAACTTGAGTGCTATCAACATTTCAAAAAACCCTGTTCAACATTCCCGTACTAAGCATATAGATATACGTCATCATTTTCTCAGAGATATGATAGATTAAGGCCTAATTAACATTGATCATATTGATACTAAGTATCAATTGGCTGACATTTTTACCAAGGCCTTAGATCACGAGAGATTTTCTAGTTTGAAAAAATCTCTTGGTCTTTGTAATCTCTGAGTCTGTTTGTCTGTGCTACCCCAGGTGATGTTATCACTCAGAGTAATACTTGTATATTAGTGTATTTTTTCTGTTTAAATAAAAAAAATATGATTTTATATTCTTTTAATCTGGTTTAGCTTAAGTTCTAGCCGTGGCACATACTGACCTTTTTGTTATGGTAAGTTATTACTTAGGTTAACATGTTTGATATCATTCCCCTTCGTTTGCTAAAAGTGACAAAGTCACTAATCTTTCTTTATGATAAATAAAAGGCAAAGGTAATTATTTCCATACTATTCTCTCGAGTTCGGGGCACGGTGTTCGCTGCAACGATGTACTCTTGCCAATGAGAATGTATGAGGTGATTTGTGCTTAGTATTAGGGACATGGAGTTCGCTACTACAGTGTACCTTACTTGAAAGGCATAAATCACTTTATCTTTACACTTGAAATATAACTCGAGGCATGGAGCTCGTTACTACGATGCTTTCTTGTTTAAAGAAGTGTATTGATTTTTTATAACAAGCAATGTACTTTAAAAAAATAGGCTTGTTATGCCTAAAGTACATGAAAATTGCTCAGCTTGTTATGCCAGAAATGCTTGAAAATGGCTTAGCTTGTTATGCCTGAAATGCTTGAAAATGAAAATATTTATCAAGGGGATTTATATCACATGTGTTATCCTAGGTGTTACCATCATTGCCTTAACACATTAGTGTGTGCTATATGTTTTGGTAAAAAACAATCAAATGTAATATAAATCGAAACAAGTTTGAGGAAGGTGCAATGGAGTATAATCGGTGTAACAATGAATATAAGATGACTCGATCATGTAACGAGGAAAGCCCTTGAGACAACTATCTCGTCGGCACAAAACCTCGAAAGGTGTTTATGGCCACCTTCGTCCCAAACGGTAGTATTGATCTTTTGATGAGTTACAAATATTGGAGCTATGGAGGATTACAAGAGTGTATTCGTGAACTGTGAGTGTTAGTGTTCCACCCATTTAGTCCTTTAAATAGAAAAAAGATAACTGAAGATAACAAAACCCTAACAAACTTTCCTAAAATCTCGGCCTTGTTATCTTGGTCTTGACTTGGTCTTTCAACCGTTGAAGTGAGTCCACGAAATGGGTTTTTTCCACGTTCAATTTACCTGTGATTAAAGATACAATAAAAATAATTAAAAAATGATTTAATTATCTAAGTGAGTTTTACCTTGACCACGGTTTCGAAGATGATGACATGCTGGCAACTTTTCAAGATGTAGTGATCCTGAATTTACCCACAACAATTGTCCCCAAAAATTGTCTTTTAATGAATTTAAATAGGCGGTTTTTCTACTACCTTCCAGAAGCTTTGACGGTTTAATTAACTTGAGGAGACGTGGCAGTTGAGGAGTTTTAATCCGTCTTAATTAGCGTAAATAACGAGGATCTAGGGTTTTTAACTGAGCTTCCTTTCGCTTTCCTCCTCACTTTCTCAACATTTCTTCCATCTTCTACCCTGCTTCATGGCGGTGAAATCTTTCAAGGTAAAATTTTTCCCTCTTTCTTTCTCTTTTTTGAAAATATGGGTAAGCCAAGAAAAGGCAAGGCTCCAAGAAATCCTTTGAGCTTGAGCGAGGATGGGGATTTCTCTTGCGAGGGCTTGCTAGCGAAACCTGATGAAGAGGTTTGTATTTTCAACAATGAGTACATCGAATCCGTTAAGGATCGAAGATGCTTCCCAGATTCTGCCATCTTCAGGCCTTTCGATGTGTTCATTAAGGCTGATTTTGTGTCTCCACAGTGGATTTGTTTTTATGAATATCCCTTTGCCCTAGGTTTTTCGTATCCCTTCCCTTCGTTGATAACTGAGTTTTTTAGAAAAACGAATTTGGCTTTCGTCCAAATAATGCCCATGGTTTGGAGGATTTTCTCTTGTGTTCTGATGGTAAATCGAAGTTTGGTTTAGACATAGGTTTGAGAGAAATAGCTTTCGTATATGAGCTTCAAACCTTTGGCTCGATAAGATACCTTTTTAAAACCAGGTCTGGAATGAAACCACTATTTTTGAGAGTGACGGTAAATGATAGGGGTTGGAAGTCGAGATATTTCTTTGTCGAGAAGGATTCTTTAGAGGAAGGAGACTTCTTGGCAATGGGATGGAAAAGGGAAGGTATCCTTCTTTAAAACTTCTGTTTTCTTTATTTCCCGCACTTACTTGAATTTGTAATTTCTCTGTTTGTCTTTGCAGCTATTGATTGGGCAAAACTTTTCCCACCTTCTACCGAGACCATAGATAAGGTGAAGAGATTGTTGGAGTTTTCAGAGGAGGAGCGATCCTTCAAGCCGTTTAAAGCAAGAGCCGTTTCTGAGGAACAAGAGATACCACCATCTACCGAGATGTCCACTGGTAAGATTCTACTTGTCCCAAGAATTTTCTTTTTGCTTTTGGATCTTGCCTCCATCTCATAGCGTGTACTCTGTTTTTGACAGTTTCCAAATCCACAGCTGCATTTTCCTTGAAAGACCTACAAGATTTTGTGGGACAAACCCAAGCTAGCCAACAGTTGGTGGTGCCTAAGAAAGAAATGGAGGCACCATCTGTGGGAGCAAGGGTAAAGAAAAGGAAGGGCAGTTCTAAGAAAATAATAAACGTTGATGAAACAGGCTTGGCAGACATTAAGGAGGCACTTACTAGAGCATCAGTGGTAAGTTTTTGATTTTCGAAAGCAGAGTCTCAAAGGAATCTTTTGAATATACAATACACCCCAGATTTTAATCATCAAACTTGGTTTTTGCAGGGTGTTGATGCGGCAAAGATAAAGATGAATAGTCTCGAAAAAAGGAACATGAAGCTGGTTTTGGAGGCGTTACAGGCAAAGAAACAGAAGGATGTTTTGAATAAGAGAGTTGAGGATTTACAGAACGAGGTTGAGAGTTTGATGAAGGGCATGTCTTCCATTCAAGATACTCAATTCAGGAAATTGAGGATGTGAGGAAGAATATGATGGCCTCAGCTGCCAAGAGTATGATTGAAATTAAAATCCAAATGATGGTGGAGTTTCAGGAGGGGAAACATACAGGATGGGACGTCGAGCAGCAACGTTTGCTTTTGAAGGCTTTGGATGGTACAAGAGAGGAAGCAGGAGAAGGATCCTCTGGTGTGAAGGATGATGACATCCTAGAGGAAGGAGTAGCGACAACATCTGCAGTAGTAGCCACCCCGTGAAGGAAATCAAAAAATGGTTCTTTAGGTTTTAAAAACTTTTGGTTTGAAAATGGGCTGCGTCCCGAAGACAATATTTAAATATTTTGGGTTTGTAATCGGTCCATAAGGGCCAAGACAATTTTCTTTTTATTTTTCAAGTGTTGGGTTGGTTCAACACTTTTATGTTTCGTAGGGTAAGAAACTTTGTTTTGCTTGGGTTTTGGAAAAAAAAACTTTTGCTCATGGTTTTTGAAAAATGAAAATAGAAGGTTGACATGCTAACATTTTCGGATATATTGACAACTTGCGAGTGGATGTATAAATCCTTGCAATCACTTTGATTGACATGTAAGTGTCAATAATCTTTTGTTCTTAGGTGGCATGAATATGCCACAACCATATTGATAAGTTCTTAGGGTCAAAACACATTGACTGAGGAGAGATGGGTAATTCGTACATATTAAACGTACGGGCCCATCACACACCTCAATCATGGTTGACATCGTGCACTCCAGGCGAGGTGTTTAAACCTTAATGAGATAAAAGATAGTAATTTCTTTAAAACTTTGAAGGGATTAAGTACCTTTAACGGAGGTGAGATGGCCAGTCTCAAAACGGTTGTTTTCACGAGAATTGAATTGAATTGACGACCTCTTGCAAAATAATAAGATAATGAGAGATTTCGACATCTATTCTAATGTCACATTTTATTTGATAAAGGAAGTAAAAAAGTGCTAGAACTTCATAATTTTTTTTTACTTTAAACAGAAAGTAAGGAAGCGATCGTACCTGATTTAAGATGTTAACTTCTTGGAAGGATGTTAACATCTTTACTTGTTACGGAGTTTATTCAAATGCTTCTTGTTTCCTTGCAAAACAAAAACATGTAAGGGGTGGGCGTTAGCTTAGCTAACGCCCCTCCGATGCTTAAGTCAGTAATCGTTCAAAAAATAAATAAAATTGAAACAAGTACTTTTATTGAAAATAAAACGGTAAAGATCGTACCTTGATTTTATTTGCATTGGAATGTAATTATTGAAACTTACATAAAATAGGACTTAAGTTGAATGGCATTCCAGCTTCGGGGAATTCTTGCTCCAATTTAGAGTTGACAGCCAATATGAACCTTTACCTGCTTCGACATCAACTAAGTATGGTCCTTCCCATTTGGGGGCCATCTTTCCAGCATTGGGTTCTCTTGTATTTTGAAACACCTTTCGTAGGACTAGATCATCGACTTGGAACTTCCGCAATCTGACATTTTTGTTATAGGATTTAGCAATTTTTTGTTGACACGCTTGGCTAAATCCCTTAGCTCGTCAATGGTATCTAGATCATGACCCAGGTTGGCATCATTCTGCTCAGGTGTCAACATCTTGTATCTGGCAGTAGGGACAACGACTTCTGCCGGGATGGACCCTTTCTGCACCAAATACTAAGGAGTAAGGGGTCTGGCCTGTCGCGTTCTTTGGTGTGGTTCTATCTGCCCAAAGGACAAATGGAAGCTCTTCTGCCCATCTTCCTTTCTTTTGATCTAGCCTCTTTTTTAGGTTGTTGATGATTATTTTGTTACTTGATTCTGCCTGGCCATTAGCTTGAGGATGTACCGGTGAGAATGTGACCATCTTGACTCCCCATCTAGTGAGAAAATCCTGCGTCTTCTTGCTGATGAATTGGGAGCCGTTGTCACATATTATTTCAGAGGGGATGCCAAATCTGCTAAATATATTTTTCTTAATGAAGGATATGACTTCTTTATCACGAACTTGCACGTAGGATTCAGCTTCAACCCACTTCGAGAAATAATCAGTCATTACTAGCAAAAATACTTTTCCTCCGGAAGCTTTAGGCAATTTTCCTACTATATCCATTCCCCACCTCATAAATGGCCAAGGGGAGAGGATTGGATGAAGCAATTCTGCGGGCTGGTGCAAGATGTCACTATGCCTCTGGCAGGAATCACATTTCTTGGCAAAGATGGCAGCATCTTGACGCATTGTTGGCCAGTAGTAACCCATACTTAGAGCTTTCGTATATAAGCTTCTGCCCCCAGAATGGTTACCACACGATCCTTCATGCAATTCTTTTAGAACTTCCATTGCTTTGTCAGCTTCGAGACATCTTAAATATGGACCTGCAAAATATTTCTTAAAGAGCACATTATCTATTAATACTGTTTTGGTAGAAAAAACAATAGAGTAGAATCTTAACTATGTTTAGTGTGTGGATTGAACAATAAGGAGGGAACTATGGAATTCGATTATATGGAACAAAAGAATGAAAAAGAGATAATGACACCACGATTTGTTAACGAGGAAAACCTTGGAGGTGATAACCTCTTTGGAAAAAACCCCGGGAGTTAGGTCTCCAACCTTAAAGGTTTCACTATAATGATCACAAATACAACTTTGGAAGATAATGGAGAGGATTACAAGAGCTTTTTGTGTAGAGTGTGTGCGTATGAGCATGAATGTGTTTTTCCATCTCCATTTCCCCTTAAATACAAGTAGATATGAAAGAGTCAATATGGTTCCTATAATCTCGGCATTTTGGTTTATCACTTCAACCTCCGTGAGACCAAGTCGCCCTAGCCGTTTGAAGGTCTGTTGAACGTGCTTGGAGATTGTTCCGCATTCCTCTCTTAATTACTGAAAAATAAGAATAAGAATATTAGGAAATATTGAACAAGTAAATATTAAAACAATACTTACAAAGTGTAATGACATCTCGATATGCGGTGATCAATTGAAGATGTCGCCATGTTGAAAAATGCCCACAACAATTTGTCCCCAAAAACATTTGACTATGTTGGCAATCAAGAGGCAAAATGTTTTTTTTTCTTTTGAATTAATGGTCCAACCGTCCGCTACGCTTGATGGGACGTTTTGGAAGACGTGGCGTTGAAATGGACGGTTGGGGAGAAGAGTTATTTTTGAAAAGGAATTCTTTTTCTTTTTATTAACCGCTTGAGAGGATAAATTAATCTTCTCAAAGCTTCTTTTCACCTCCGTTGGCCCACGGCGCCGTTCGTCTCCAAGGTAAAATTCCTCCGTCTCTCACCTTCTTCCTTTGTTTATTTTTCTCTTTTTGCTTTGTCACCCATGGGTAAAACTAGGTTGTCTCGCGTCCAAACCCAAGAAAGCGTCATCCCCACAAGGTCCCGTAGAGATTAATCTCGACGATTTTGTTTGCGGAAATCTTCTCACTAAACCACCGAAGAAACTTGTTTGTTCAACGATTCTCAAATAGAGTCCATAAAACAACAATGTTGCTTCCCAAGTGGTGCAATTTTTCATCCCTTTTCCATAAAGCTTAGGTCTGACCATATTTCCCTCAAATGGATCTGTTTCTTCGAATATCCCTTCCTTCTAGGGTTTAGTTACCCTTTTCCACTGTTGGTTACTGAGTTCTTTCGAAAAACTCAACCGGCTTATGCTCAACTTATGCCAATGGCTCGGCGAGTTTTTGCTTTTGTCCTCAAAGTAAACCGAGAAAACGGACTAAACCTAGGGCTTCCCGAAATTGCCTATTCCTATGATCTTCAACTTTTTGGTTCCAAAAGGTACCTTTTAGAAAGAAATCGTAGAAATCCTTTGATGAGCACCACATCCTCCAAAGTGATAGGGGATGGAAGAATAGATTTTTCTTTGTTGATAGGACGTCGATTGGAGAAAAGGATGAGATATCGAAGCAATGGAACAAGGGAGGTACTTAAATTCTTACTCTTGTGACTTCTGTTCTTGAGACAAACCGAATTGTAATTGTTCTTGCTTTTATGTAGATATTGATTGGGGAGAATTGTTTCCACCTGCCAAAGACACTCTAGCCAAGATCGAAGAGTTTTTCGCCTCCCTCTCGATAAGAGGTCTCCCAAAGGTTTGTTGGAAGCTTCGTCGACTATTCCAGTAGGATATAAAGGCTTCTACTTCTGTAATTATGTCCACCGGTAAGCTTGGTATCTTGTTACCTTTGATAACCTGTCATCAATTTGATGTGTTATTCGTTATTGACAATATCTCTATGTCCATGCAGTCTCCAAACCGGTAGTTTCGTGGTCTCGACTTTGACCTGGATGATATTGAGGCCATGCCTACGAACCCGTTGTCAAGATTGAAAAGAAACCTCCACCTGCTCCTAAGAAGAGTCCTGTTCCTGATGAAAACATTGGTATTGGCTCTAGGGTGAGGAAGAGAAAAGCTAGCCAAGAGGAAGTGATCGAGGTTGGAGACTCCTTTGATGGAATGTCGCGGGAGATTTCAAGAAGAAATTCATGAGCCTGGCGACCGGGGTAAGACACCATTAATTGGATATTGAATAGTTTCAAAGGTTGTTATAACATTTAGTAATATCAAGATGTCATCTTTCGATCGTAGGGTACGTGGAGGAATTGGCAAAAGAAGTTGAAATGGTAAAGAAGAAGTCCAGAGCCGACATCGCTTTGGTCGAAGGAGAAGTTGGCATCGATAATAAGGTGAAGGAATATGAGAAGACTATAGAGCAATTAAGCAAGTCGGTGGGAGAACAAGAACAGATAAATGAAGGACTTATTGAATAGTCTCGGCGAAAAGTGAGGATGATCACAACAAGGAGATAGCAGAGTGAGGAATTCTTGCAAACTAGCCGCAGCCAAGACTGTCTCTCAATGCAAGGTGAAGATGATGAAGGAATATCGGGAAGGGAAGGCCGGTGCTTGGGATATCAATAGGGAATGTGCCTATCTGTTCAAGTTGACAGTGAGGTGACGGACGAGGGCGAGGTGTCATCAAGTCCATATGAAACGATTGTCAAGGATGCACCAGCGAGCTGGAGAAGTGACACCAGATGCAACACCTACTGCGGCGAAGCCACCTAAACAAAAAGAAGGTAAAACAACTTGGTTCTTGGTATTTTGTTGATGTTTACCGGGGTGGAATCCCTTAAGACAATTTTTATTTTTATTTGGTTTTGTAATGGGTCCATAAGGACTAAAGACAATCTTTTTATGTGTTGGGTTGGTCCAACACTTGTGCACGTTCTTGTTGGTAGTTCGGATACTTTATGGTTGCTTTAGTTTAGTTATGGTTTAATAGTTTTCAAGCACGTCAAGGCTTGTTTCTTTTGGATAATTTTTTGTATGTTTTGCACATATGGTGACATGATAGTATGTCAAAATGATAGGTACTTAGGATGACATGTATACGTCATAAACCGTAGATACTTAGATGACACGTATATGCCATAAACCGTAGATACTTAGATGACACGAATATGCCATAACCATAAGAATAATACTTAAGATCAATCATCTAACTGAGTGGGAATGGGTAAGCTATATGAGTTTACCCATATAGGCCCACCCCACACCTCAATTAGTGAGATAACTTGCGCTCCAGGCGAAGGTGTGGTAACCTAACTCCTTAAGAAAGAGGTAATTAACTCTTTAAACCTTAGAAGGGATTGTGTACCTTTACTTGAGAAGAGATGGCCAGTCTCTAACGGAGGAGAAATCGTTGTTCCTTGCGTGCATTCGATATGTCCCCATGTAAATGTGTCAATACCTCATAAGATAGAAACACGTTAAAAACGGACGCCAACTAAGGTTGACGTCTCTCCACAAAGTATATTAGCGGCATCTTAACTTGTAAATAATAAAAAAGATGCATAGGAGAAAAGAAAGGTTGTAAAGAATTAAAAGACGATTCATACCTGTAAAGATGAGTTCATGGGAAATCATATTTAAATGTAATACCTTTTGAGATGAATGGCGTTCCAACTTCGCGGTATCATTTGGCCATCCAAGGTTGCAAGGCGATATGCTCCTTTTCCGGCTTGTGCATCTATTAAGTAGGGTCCCTCCCATTTTGGGGCGAGCTTTCCTGCATTGGGCTCCTTGGTATTTTGGAATGCCTTTCGTAGGACTAAGTCTCCTACTTGAAACCTTCTAACCTTTACGTTTTTATTGTAAGATCGGGCTACCCTTTGCTGATATGCTGCCATGCGAACTTTGGCCATGTCCCTTAGCTCGTCCACATCCGTGTCATGTATCAAGATGTCTTTATTATGTTCGATGTCGCAAGCCGTATCTTGCCGTTGGTACAAGGACTTCGCCGGAATAACAGATTCTGGCCCAAATACAAGTGAATAGGGGTTTGACCAGAGCATTCTTAGATGTCGTCATGTCGGCCCATAGGACCATTGGTAACTCTTCCGCCCAACGTCCTTTCTTCCGGTTTAGTCTCTTTTTAAGTTGCCGATTATTATTTTGTTGCTAGACTCTGCCCGTCCATTGGCTTGAGGGTGAACAGCGAAGATGTCACCATCTTAACACCCCAAGATGTCAAGAAATCTTGGGTCCTCTTGCCGATGAATTGAGAGCCGTTGTCACAAATTATCTCTCGATGGAATTCCGAATCGGCTGAATATGTTCCTTTTGATAAAAGATATCACTTCTTTGTCACGAACTTGCACATATGCCTCGGCCTCTACCCATTTAGAAAAGTAGTCTGTCATGGCCAAAAGAAATACTCGTCCCCCGGTGCTATGGGAAGTTTTCCTACTATGTCCATTCCCAAACCATAAAAGGCCATGGTGACAGGATAGGATGTAGCAAGTCACTGGCCGGTGCAGATGTCCCCATGTCGTTGACAGAATCACATTTCTTTGCGTAGTCAACGGCATCTTTTTCTCATTGTAGGCCGTAAATAGCCCATTCTAAGAGCTTTAGTATGTAAACTTCGCCCCGTATGACTTCCACAATCTCCTTCGTGCGGCTCCTTGAGAACCCGATGGGCTCTATCTCGCCTCTAGACATCTTAAGTAGTGACCTGCGGCGCATTTTCTAAACAAGAGATTATCAATAAGTAAATATTTAGATACTCTTACCCCGAAGGCTCTTGCATTTTTCTCCTCGATCGGGATCGTATCATCTAAGAGATATTTGATAATAGGAGCCGTCCAAGAGGTTGCCGCAGAGAGGCAAGTATGCTCGGCATCCAGGCGAACATCTCAAGATGGTCAATTGCCGGGATGTCAACATGTATGATTGGGATACCGGTTTGTGAGAAGCTTTTGAAGGCCGAACCCAAGTTTGCCGTGAGCATCCGCTGAGAATTTTCTTCCCGTGGGATTTGTTCCAAGGAAAATGTTTTGAATTTGGCCGAAATAATTTTTACAATTTCCAAATATGTTGTCATCTTAGCGTTTTTCGCGACGTATGACCCGTTGTACTGATTAACAATTAGTAATGAATCCATGAACACCCGGATATGCTTGACATCTAAGTCTTGGGCTGCAGCTAAACCTCGCAATTAGAGCCTCATACTCGCTTCATTGTTGGTAGCCTTGAAACCGCAATCGATAGATTGTGGTATTATGTCCCCTTGTGGCGATTTTAGTACAACTCCAAGACCTGTACCTATCATGTTGGAAGCACCGTCCGTGTAGAGAGTCCAAATTTTTAGGATGTCATCATCTTGAAGTTGTTGTACTACCACTTCCACCTCTTGTTGTAGGGTTGGATCGAAATCGCCCACAAAATCGCCCAGGGCTTGGGATTTTATTGCGCTTCCGGGCTCGTACTTGATGTCGTATGTGCTTAATTGTACAGACCATTTCGCCATTCGACCCGACATCTCCGGTTTTCTCATGACATTCTTAATAGGATAGTTAGTGCGTACAATAATAGTATGTGTTTCAAAATAGTGCCTTAATTTAATAGAAGCGTTATCAAAGCTAAAATTAATTTTTGTAAATGAGAATACCGGTCTCAACATCTAAGAGTGTCTTACTTATATAGTAGATGGGTTGCCGATTACCATCTCGTTCGTCACCAAGATCGCGCTTACAGCCGCCTTCAGTACACCGCTAGGTAGATGTAAAGATGTTCTTCCATCTCGAGGTTTGGCCAATAAGGGAGGTGTCGACAGTAAGTTTTGAGCTCCGAAAAGCTTCTTCATGTTGTTCCTCCCATTGGAACTTCTTGTTCTTTCTTAAGATGTCGTAGAAAGGTTTGCATCGATCTCGAGGATTTTGAAATGAATCTAGTGAGTGCGGCAATTTTTCCGTCAATCTTTGGACGTCCTTGACAAGATTGAGGTGATGACAGTTGAGAATAGCGCGTATTTGTTCGGGGCGGCTTCAATGCCTCTTTTAGTAACCATATAACCCGTAAACTTGCCGGCCTTCATTCCGAAGTTGCATTTAGCCGGATTAAGTTTCATATTGAAACAATCCAAGATGTCAAAAGCTTGAGAGAGGTTGCTTATGTGATCCTCGGCCTTCTTGGATTTTACTACCATATCGTCGATGTATACCTCCATTGTGTCCCCAATCTCGATCCTTAAACATCTTGTTGACGAGCCTTTGATACGTTGCACCTGCATTTTTAGTCCAAAAGGCATGGCAATATAACAATAAATACCTGGGGGTTATGAAGGCGTGTCCTCTTGGTCGATGGTTCCATCTCGAATTTGTTGAAATCCCGAGAACGCGTCCATGAAAGTGAGGAGTTCGTGACCCGAGGTGGCATCAACTAATGAATCTATGTGCGGCAAAGGGAAAGGATCTTTTGGGCAGGCTTTATTTAAGTCGGTGAAGTCGACGCAAACTCGCCATTTCCCGTTTCTCTTCTCTACCACAACCACATTCGCCAACCATCTTGGATAATCGACCTCCCGTATCATGTTGGCTTTGAGTAAGCGCTCTACCTCCTCCTTGATGATCCGATTTCTGGTTTCGCAAACTTTCTACGTTTACGGTGCACCGGTTTAAAGCTAGGATCTACGTTAAGTTTGTGAGTGATGACATCTTTGCTAATGCCTGTCATGTCATCATGTTTCCAAGCGAAACTCTTTATTCTCGCTTCTTAATAGGTTCACAAGCTTCTTCTTCTATATCTCGACGGGATGTCGTGCCAATAAGTACTTTGATGTCCGGGTTGGAAGGATCTAACAATACTTCTTTCACATCATCCTCCCTAGCTTCCGTGACTTCACGTACTTTCCTCGGTAATTGCTATGCTTGTTTTGGAGATGTAGACGCCTTCATTGAAGTTTTGTAACATTCCTTGGCCACCCGTTGATCATCAGTAAATCTTAGCGACACCCCAAGGTGTTAGAAACTTCACACACCGATGGTAAGTGGAGGGTACGGCCTTCATTCCGTGAATCCACGGTCTTCCAAGAATGACATTGTAAGATGTTGCGCAATCAATTACGCAGAACCGTTCCATGGTGTTGAGGCCCTTTGAGTATATTGGAAGCTTTATCTCCCCACCGTTTCTTTGACTTCACCACCGAAGCCTACCAAAGATCAAGACTTTTTGACAATCTCCATTCTCGGGATGTTCATTTCCTTAAGGGTACCCAACATAATAAGATTGACTGAGCTGCCCCCATCTACAAGAATACGTCGTATTGCAGGTTGGCGATCCGCAAGGAAATAACCGGACCGTCATGATGGGGTTCCGGCAAGTTATCACGATCACTTTCATCAAAGGTAATTGGATCCGGCAAGGTGTCGACATCCCGGGCCGTCTCTCCGGCTTTTCCTCTTTTGACTCCTTAGCGTGTCGTTTTGCGGCGTAATAGGATGTTCCACATATTTCGAGCCTCCACCGATGAAGTTGATCACCTTTGTTGATGCTGGGGAGAAACCGGCCTTTCGCCTTCATGAGGAGCTTCGCATTTTCAGCCTTCTTCTTTCTCGGGATCCCAACAACTCCTTAAGATGTCCTTTCGAGAGCAAGTAATCGATCTCCTTTCTTAACGCGATGCGGTCTTCGCAACGTGTCCAAAGTCTTCATGGTAAGCGCACCATTTTGATTTGTCACGCCATCTTGTGGTTTTGTCCGTTTTCTTTGGCCATCTCGGCTTTGTCTCCTAGGTTGCCCATTGCACGTAGTACACCCGAAATGTCAACGTAAAAACAATAATCGAAATGTTAGGCACATTATCACTATCTTCATCCTCACCGTCTACCGAATTAATTTTGCTAGTGTCAATTCTCTGATAAGGATTGGGACGGTTGTTCCCGCGATGGGACAATTCGGTCTTTCTGTCGGGATGGTCATATGTCGACATCTTGGATGACGACTTCGATCTTCGCAGCCTCATCTTCCTCCGCCTTATGAACCTTAATGCCCCGCTCCCGACTTCTTCTAGCCGCTTACAAGGAGTCATTACCAAATCTTGATAATACCGTGAATCTTTCTTCAACCCCATTTTGAATGCTTCGTGGTCATCGACATGTCAAGATTGGGAATTTCTAACACCTCCTTATTGAACCGATGGACATAATCCTTCGTAGTCTCATTAGGCCGCCGGGTCACATTGTAGAGATCACTTGTCAACTTTTCAAATTGTCGATCGCATGAGAATTGGTTATAGAACATGTTGATGAGCCGGGCGTATGAACCAATTGAACCTAGGGGTTGCCTAATCGCCCATTTGAGAGCCGGTCCAGACAAGGTGGATCCAAATCCCCGCATAAGCAGGCCTCCCGTATTGAAGCGGGATATGGATTATTTCCATCTTTTCTTGATAGTGTGCAACATGCTCCTCTGGGTCCGTGGTGCCATCGTACAACTTCATAGATGGTACGCTGAAACGCTTCGGGATGTCGACATTTGCAATTGCTGGGACAAACCGGGATTGATTGTAACAGCTTTGGGTCACCGGTTGAATTGGAGGAGTTACACTGGCACGTTCATTATCGCCTCTCCGAGATCCCGCATCCGTTTAGCTAGTGGGTTTCCCGCAAAAGGGTCAACCATAGGAATACGATTGAAATTATTATTATTGAAAAGATTATTTAGCAAACCGTAATCGTCCGTAGTAGTCGTGACAGTAGTATTGTCTATAAATGGAATGAATGGGGTGAATCCTGCGGAAGATGGCGTCAATGGGGTGTCCCAGGGCAAAGATGTCGACATCATTAAAGATGTCAGTGGAGGAGGACTGCCCATTGGAATGAATTCATTCTCAAATGTAGATCCTCCTGGTGTTGTCAAAGTTGAGAATCCTTGCACGCAGCGGTGATATATTCTCAAGCCGAGATGCGATGAGCCGTTGGTCTTTCGCATCTTAATCATGGAATTGGTCAACACCTTCGAATTGTTATCTTGCTTGGTCCAACCTTTGATTCAACTCGGTCAAGATACTCCGGATGTCGGCATTCGCATTGGAAGACGTTGCCCCTTTTGTGGAGTCTTCGTAGGTTGAGTTGGCCGAGACCCGGTGCGAGGAGGTGGTGGTAACAAGCCGGTTCTACCTCCCGATGTGGGAACAACGGCGGGACCTTTACCGGCGGTGGACACATTGGGGGGTGCAGACATAGTGAATTTGATTAGGAAATGTTTCAAATAACCGATAAACCACGAGGCCCCTCGGTGGGCACCAAATTGTTTTGGTAGAAAAAACAATAGAGTAGAATCTTAACTATGTTTAGTGTGTGGATTGAACAATAAGGAGGGAACTATGGAATTCGATTATATGGAACAAAAGAATGAAAAAGAGATAATGACACCACGATTTGTTAACGAGGAAAACCATGGAGGTGATAACCTCTTTGGAAAAAACCCCGGGAGTTAGGTCTCCAACCTTAAAGGTTTCACTATAATGATCACAAATACAACTTTGGAAGATAATGGAGAGGATTACAAGAGCTTTTTGTGTAGAGTGTGTGCGTATGAGCATGAATGTGTTTTTCCGTCTCCATTTCCCCTTAAATACAAGTAGATATGAAAGAGTCAATATGGTTCCTATAATCTCGGCATTTTGGTTTATCACTTCAACCTCCGTGAGACCAAGTCGCCCTAGCCGTTTGAAGGTCTGTTGAACGTGCTTGGAGATTGTTACGCATTCCTCTCTTAATTACTGAAAAATAAGAATAAGAATATTAGGAAATATTGAACAAGTAAATATTAAAACAATACTTACAGTGTAATGACATCTCGATATGCAGGATCAATTGAAGATGTCGCCATGTTGAAAAATGCCCACAACAAATACGAATCTTGAAATCCTTACCCTGAATGCTCTGGCATTCTTTTCATCATCAGGGATGGAGCCATCTTGAAGATATTTAATTATTGGCGCCGTCCAAGATGTCTCTATCTGATTATCTGGGATGTCATCATCTGTACAAAAAAGTTCTAACCTTTCCACGGCAGGGATGTCGACATGTATGATTGGTATATTGATCTGAGATAAGCTTTTGAAAGCTTTTCCAAGATTGGCCAATGCATCTGCTTGAGAGTTCTCCTCTCGGGGTATTTGTTCAAAGGAAAAGATTTGAAATTTGCTTGCCATAATTTTCACAATGCCCAAATAAGCTGTCATCTTGGCATTTTTTGCTGTATAGGATCCGTTAAAATGATTGACAAGTAACAATGAATCACTATATACCTGTATTGCTTTAATGTTCATGTCCAGAGCCACGGTTAGACCCACAATTAAGGCTTCATATTCTGCTTCATTATTGGTAGCTTTAAAATCACAACTAATGGCCTGGGGTATGATGTCCCCTTGTGGCGACTTTAGGACAACACCTAGCCCCGTGGCCCTCATATTAGAGGCACCATCTGTGAATAGAGTCCACTTTCGCAGGATGTCCCCATCTTGGAGCTGTTGGACTTCTAGTTCTACTTCCGGTTGCATGCTTGGACTAAATTCTGCCACAAAGTCTGCAAGTGCTTGGGATTTTATTGCTGTTCTAGGCTCATACTTGATGTCATAAGTGCTTAGTTGAACGGATCACTTGGCCATCCTTCCTGACATTTCTGATTTTCTCATTACACTTTTTATCGGATAGTTAGTACGAATGACAATGATATGAGTTTCAAAATAATGTCTTAACTTAATTGAAGCAGTAATTAAAGCTAAGATTAATTTTTCAAGGTGTGAATACCTGGTTTTCGCATCGAGCAGTGTTTTACTTACATAATATATCGGTTGTTGGACGCCATCTTGATCACGGACCAGGACGACACTGACTGCAGTTTCAGAGACAGCTAAGTAAACGTATAATGGCTCACCTTCTTGAGGCTTCAAGAGTAGGGGAGGTGTTGACAGGTACAGCTTTAAATTTTGAAAGGCTTGTTCATGCTTTTCAGCCCACTCAAATCTAGAATTTTTCTTTAAGATGTCATAGAATGGCTTACATCTGTCTGAGGATTTTGAGATGAATCGATTCAATGCTGCAACTTTCCCCGTCAATCTTTGAACATCTTTAACGGATTTAGAAGACGCCAGGTTTATGATGGCTTTTATTTGCTCCGGGCTTGCCTCTATCCCTCTTTGCGTCACCATGTAGACCAAGAATTTATCGGACTTCATGCCAAAATTGCACTTCGCTGGATTTAATTTCATGTTGAATTTGTCCAGGATGTCAAAGGCTTGAGTAAGATCTCGAACATGATCTTCAGCTTTCTTCGACTTTATCACCATATCGTCGATGTACACTTCCATGGTGTCCCCAATCTGCTCTTTGAACATCATATTGACCAGCCTCTGGTATGTAGCACCTGCATTTCTTAGTGCAAAAGGCATTGCAATATAACAATAAATACATGTAGGAGTAATGAAGGCGGTGTCCTCTTAGGAGGATGGCTCCATCTGGATTTGCTGGAATCCTGAAGATGCATCCAAAAAAGTTAACACTTCATGTCCAGAAGTAGCATTGACCAAAGTATCAATGTGTGGCAAGGGGAAAGGATATTTGGGACAGGCTTTGTTTAAATCTGTGAAGTCGACACAAACTCTCCACTTGCCGTTCTTCTTCTCTACTACCACCACATTTGCTAATCATCTTGGGTATTCGACTTCTCTGATCATCTTAGCTTTGAGCAATCTGTCTACTTCTTCCTGAATGATTAGGTTCCTTTCTTGTGCGAACTTCCGTCTCTTTTGGTGGATTGGTTTAAAGGATGGGTCAATGTTGAGTTTATGGGTGATGACGTCTTTTCTGATGCCTGTCATGTCTTAATGCTTCCAAGCGAAGCTTTTGATCCTGTTTTTCAGGAGGTTAACAAGATCTTCCTCGATCTCTGCTGGAACATCTTGACCAATTAGCACCTTGAGATCTGGGTTCGAGGGGTCTAAGAATATCTCTTTCACGTCATGCTCCTTCGCCTCCAGAACCTATCGGGCCTTTCTCTGTAATTGCTATGCCATCTTGGGAGATGTCGACGCCTTCATGGATGTCATGTAGCATTCTTTAGCTGACTGCTGATCACTGTAAACCTTGACAACTCCCCAGGGTGTCGGCATCTTCACACATTGATGATAAGTGGATGGTACTACTTTCATTCCATGGATCCAGGGTCTTCCCAAGATTACATTGTAACATGTGGCACTGTCAAGTTGATACCTTCAACATAAACTGGAAGTGTGATTTCTCCCACTGTGCTTTTGGTTTCTCCACTGAAGCCCACGAGCACTGAGGTTCTCTTTACAATGCTTTCTTCAGGGATCTTCATTTCTTTCAAGGCATCTAGCATAAGGAGGTTTACAGAACTGCCTCCATCTACTAGGATACGTCTGACTTTGCAATTGGCGGTCTGGAGATCAATGACCAAGGCATCATGATGAGGATCCATAACATTGTCCCTGTCGCTTTCTTCGAAGGAGATGACATCTTGGGATGTGAGTTGCGACATCTTTGAGAGTCTCTCGGGCTTCTCATCCTTAGCTTGCTTGGCGAATCTTTTAGCTGTAGAATAAGAAGTACCACAAATATCAGAACCACCACTAATAACATTGACTACCTTTGTTACCGGTGGAGGAGATGGTGGTCTGATTGCAACGAGCTCTTTGTTCTCCGTCTTTGTCTTGCGGTTTCCAAGGAGTTCTTTAAGATGTCCCTTGGATAACAGGTAACTAATCTCCTTCCTCAAGGCGATGCAATCTTCGGTAAGATGTCCAAAATCCTCGCGGTAGGCACACCACTTGGATTTATCCTTCCAACTAGACGGCTTGTCACCCTTTCGAGGCCACCTTGCTTTCTCTCCAAGATTGTTCATTGCACACAGGATACCTGAAACATCAACAGAGAAACAATAATCAGAAATCTTAGGAGATTCGAAATCATCATCGTCTCCATCATCTTCCACACAATTGACTTTGATGAACCTTAAAGCTCGGTTTCGGATATCCTCCATCTTTTTGCATGGGTTCATCACCAAATCTTCATAGTAAGGGGAATCTTTCTTCAAGCCCATTTTGAAGGCTTCTGCAGCTGTCGCTATGTCCAGGTTTGGGATCTTCAGGACTTTTTTATTAAACCTATTAACATAGTCCTTTAAGGCTTCGGTGGGCTGCTAGGTGATACGATAAAGATCACTGGTGAGCTTCTCAAACTGTTGGCTGCAAGAGAATTGATTGTTGAACAGGTTGACAAGCTGAGAAAATGACCCAATAGAACCAGGAGGTTGACGAATCAGCCATTTCAATGCTGGTCCCACCAACGTCGAACCGAACCCTCGACACAAACAAGCCTCATGAAACTGGAGCGGGATGCGAACGATCTCCATCTTTTCTTGGTAGTGGGCGACATGCTCCTCAGGATTCGAGCTTCCATCATATAGCTTCATGGCTGGCACGCTAAATCCTTTAGGGATGTCGACATGCGCAATTGCTGGAGTAAAGTGAGACTGATTGTAACATGTTGGGGAGACCTGCTGGATAGGCGGGGTGACGCCTGACACATTCATGATCATGTCCCTCAACTCCTGAAGCTGATTGGCAATGTAGGTACCTGCAAAAGGGTTAGTAGTACGAGTAGTATTATCCTAAGCAGAACTAGTATTGAGATTAACAAAAGGATTAGCATTATCTGCAGAGGACATCATGATGGTGCTATTATTGAAGATGGGTCCTTCTGGAAAAGTCATCCTCTATGCACTGGTGGCTAAGGGTGTCGACATCGCCACAGAATTCGTCAGCAGAGGAGAAGACGTCAGGGTTGGTGATGACGACATCCTTACAGATGAAGCCATTGGAAGAAATTCATTGAAGGTATGAGAGATGTCCCCAATGTTGAAGTCAAGGACTCTAGGACGGTAAGGGGAGACAGCATCCATTCTTTTGGAGAGCAACTCTTGTTCTTTTTGCACCTTTATCAAGCTTTCAGCTATCAAGGAGGTGCTATTCTGTTGGCGATCAATCTGATTCTTCATTTGAATAAGCATACTCTTGATCTCGGGATCAAGAGATGGAGACATCTGCTTCTTGCCAGAATTCACAGGCGTAGGAGGAGGCAATGAATCTTGGCCTCCGGTTGCTGGCCTGCTACTGGTTTGGGGATTCACGCTGCTAGGGATAGAAATGGTTTTGCTGGCGGCGGAAGTCATAGGTTGGGTAGACATGGTAGAAATGTAAGGATTTTAAACCGATTAAAAAACCAATGGCCCCTCGGTGGGCGCCAAATTGTTTTGGTAAAAAACAATCAAATGTAATATAAATCGAAACAAGTTTGAGGAAGGTGAAATGGAGTATAATCGGTGTAACAATGAATATAAGATGACTCGATCATGTAACGAGGAAAGCCCTTGAGACAACTATCTCGCCGGCACAAAACCTCGGAAGGAGTTTATGGTCACCTTCGTCCCAAACGGTATTATTGATCTTTTGATGAGTTACAAATATTGGAGCTATGGCGGATTACAAGAGTGTATTTGTGAACTGTAAGTGTTAGTGTTCCAGCCATTTAGTCCTTTAAATAGAAAAAAGATAACTGAAGATAACAAAATCCTAACAAACTTTCCTAAAATCTCGGCCTTGTTATCTTGGTCTTGACTTGGTCTTTCAACCGTTGAAGTGAGTCCACGAAATGGGTTTTTTCCATGTTCTATTTACCTGTAATTAAAGATACAATAAAAATAATTAAAAATTATTTAATTATCTAAGCCACGGTTTCGAAGATGATGACATGCTGGCAACTTTTCAAGATATAGCGATCCTGAATTTACCCACAACACTATATTAGTTTTTTTATTTCTTATTTTCGAAATTTTTTGATTAATTTTTCAAAATCTGAAAGTCTTTTTAATTAAAGAGTTTACGAGTTTGAAAACGTCTTCAACAAGTTTTCTTTATTTTTGGTAAACATTGTTGTGTAACTAACTCACATTTGTTTTGATTTTGTACTCATAATTTTCGAATTTAGTTACAAATATTTTGTTTACTTATTTTTTATTTTCGTTATACTTAAAAAAAAAATTATTTTATTTTTTTATAACAGCTGTGTGTTAATTTAGGTTGTTGGGGTTATTAAAATGTGAGTGGTTAGGTTTTATTTAAAATGTGTGGTTAAGATTAATTAGGAGTTTTTTTTTTAATGTAGGGATATGGAGAGGGTTTATAGGGTTTAAGTTAGGATGGGATTTAACTTGTCAAATCAAATTAATAACCTTGTTCCCTATCCACTTCTTCCTCTTTAATCTCCTATTTTTTTCTCTAACTCCTTTATCTCTCTAACCGTTACTCTCTCTCCTTTTAACCCCCTTTCAGCGTCGTCGTCCCTTACTCCCAACCTAGGTCAAATTCGTTCAAAAAATTTCCACAAAATTACCATGGCTTTTCCATCCAAAACCAACAACGAACCCTCAAACACTGACCAAATGGATATCTCTTCAAGCATTGCTCCCTCTGTAGCTTCTCGTGTAGCCATGGAAACTTCTCCCATGATTACACCAAGCTCTTCTCCTCCAATAATGGCTGTAGTTCCAGCTGCTGCCCCTATATCCTCATTCGAACATGGCATTCTCAAAGTCACACTCATTCCAGCCGAACCAAAAGAGAAGAGGAAAAAAAAAAGCTCCCTCAGCCAAATTGTCTCCTCAAGTTGCAAAGAGGAGGTCCTCCAATCGAATCAGGTCAATTAGGTCTAAAGCTACATCAAATACTACCTCTGATCTGGTTGAAATTTCAGAAAGCTCCTTGGAAATGTCATCACCTCATGTGAGTGACGAGATTTTTGATGCAACAAAGGAGAAGGAACCTTCTGTGGACTCGTTTGAAGCCTGGGTGGATGCTGAAGAGGAGGAAACATTGTCTGATTTTCAGAAGAGAAAAGGCAAGGCCAAAGTTTCTGTGAGTGCTACCAAAGATGCTACCAAGAAGAGGATATCATCTAAGGTAACACCTGCCTCCTCCTCTGTTCCTACACAATCTTCTCATAGTGATAATGAATTATCTGGTGATGAGTTTATTCGAAATGAAGAGGATAAAGCTTTTCCAAAACCATTTCTTACTTTGGAATCCTACTACCGTAGTTTATTAAACTAGGCGAAAATAAACATGGGTGTGACACCTCATCAAGAAATGGGATTATCTTGCATTCTAGGAAGCCACATCATCCTAGCTATTGATGTGCCTAGGCTTTTCAAATTTGACTATTAGTTGAGTATATTAGACGATAATATGAGGTATGATATTAGGTACTTTTGTATAGGAGTATATAATAGAAGTATAGATATTAGGTATGGTATTAGGTACTATTATATAGGAGTATATAATAGAAGTATATATAATAGAAGTATAGATATTAGGTATGATATTAGGTACTATTAAATAGGAGTATATAATAGAAGTATAGACTAGGGTATGTAACTAAGTATAAGTAGTAATAGACATATACTCTTATATATATAATAGAAGTATAGACTAGGTAGGCTATGCATTTAAAAATGCTAATAAATTGATACATTATCAACTTTTCGGCCTCTTATGTATTGATTATCCTAATTCAAATTTTTATATATAAAAATGCATTATTTTATTTTCGGAATACATATGATTTTGCTTGGAAATATGATAATAATTAAAGAAATTTATTTTAGTAATCCAAAAGGCAAAAAGATGTTTAATGTTCTTATTAAAAAACACTAATAAATTTATACATTATCAACTTTTCCCCTTCTTATGTATTGATTATCCTAATTCAACTTTTCATATACAAAAATGCATTATTTTATTTTCGAAATACATATCATGAAGAGAGACTTTACAAATTCATGAACGGAAGATTGTTCATATGTTCATCGTTTAGTATACTTCAGCCGTTAAGAACATGAAGAATCATTGCATTAGTTTCACATTATGTTCATTAGTAATATGCATATGATAATTCAAAAGACACACCAACGTAATTTAATTTTGATATATATTACTAAACATATAGAAAAATATAATTTTATTTTGTTATAATCAATGGGAATATGAAAATGTAAGTACCCAAATCCGAATCGTCAAAATCCGTCAGAAAGTTAACCGAAATCCGTTAACTGGCCCGCTCCAGGTTAACCGGAACTCGTTAAGCTCCCCGTTGCCATGCCAACGAGACGTCCCGGGACTGTCCTGTGCATCCTGACGTTGAAACGTACTTGACACACGTCATCGCACGTAAAAGTATGGCTTTTCCTGAAAAACGCACTTTCCGACACTTTCCGAGGGCGTTTCGGACATTTTCCGGACTGTTATTTAAAAAAGGGACAAAACCGGGACCCGGGAACGAACTCCCATGCAAATGGTGAGTCATGGGACACGTGGCAGCCATGTCACCTCCCTCCCATCACCCTTCAATCAGAAATCAAAGGGAAAAGACTAAAATACCCCTGGTATACAGTCTAAGTCCGTCCGGACTCCCTCTGCAGTCTTCAAAAATTGCCAGGAAGTCCCTCAAATTCCCAAAGTTTCACAAAACCCCCTGAATTTCAGCCTAAGTCCGGCCGGACTCCTACTGAAAATTCACCTATAAATAGAAGTTGCTGTCAAAGCCAAAAACAAAAATTTTTACACAAAAAATCACCACAGCCCACGGCCCTCATCAGTTTCACCCCTCCCGAGCTCCCGTTTCGTCTCGATTCGCGTGAAACTTCCGTATTTCGATCAAATATGCCCCTCACCACTTCGAAACACTGTTCCAAACTACTTTCCGTATCCCGTATACACCTCCCGAGCCAAAGGAGTCGACCCTAGCCATAGGTACAACTCCCTCTCTCTAATCTCTCATTTCGTCTCGGTTTACGCGCCAGTCGCTACAACCGTTTCGAACCACGTTCTTGAAATGTAGACACCTCCGTCTAACGGGGTCTGATACGTTTTAGCCCCTCGATCCTCTTCTCTTCCCGTAAGAGAAGTAATCACGGGTTAAAACGGCGTTCCGACCCCGTTCCGTTTTACTTTTATGTCATTTACCATTCCGGATCGATCGATCCGTCGATTGTCATTTACTTTTCTGTCATTTACAATTCCGAGCCGTTTTGGCTCGTCGATCGTCATTTACAATTCCGAGCCATTTTGGCTCGTCGATCGTCATTTACAATTCCGAGCCGTTTTGGCTTGTCGATCGTCATTTACGATTTCAGATCGTTTGATTCCGTTGATACTGCTTTAAATACTGTCATTTACAAGTCCGACCCGTTTGGATCGTGATAGTATTTACTTTTCAAAGTACGAGTCGCAACCCGATTCGTTGATCGCAAATCATTTAATACGTTTTTTCCCGTAAAAAATCGTTAACAATGTAATGCCCGGTTCAAAACCGGAGTTCGTCCTTCGAACTCTCTTTCAAAACGCGCGAAATGACGTTTGGCATCCAAACGCTCATCTTCAAACTAAAAGTCGCCATTTGACACTCAAAATCATTTAATACGCTTTTTCCCGTAAAAATCGTTAACAATGACTCGCCCGGTTCAAAAAACCTGAGTTCGACCTTCGAACTCCTTTTCAAACCCAAAATCGACGTTTGCCACGCAAACGCTCATTTCAAACTCAAAATCGACGTTTGTCATTCAAACGCTCGTCTTTTCAAACAAAGTCACCTAATCAACGTTTGACATTCAAACCAAGATTAAGCTTGTCATTCAAGCCCCCATTTCAAAACACACACACACACACGATTTCGAGAAAGGTAGAAAGACTCGTCATACGAGGCATTTCGGGTGATCTCGTAATACTCTTCCCGAAACGTAATGTGACCTCCGAACCTAACAATCTCTGGTACTCAAAAAGCTTTTTACTCGTTTTTGCTACCAATAAAAATGACACCCGTTTTCAAAGCATTTTCCTAAGTTTTTGCTACCAATAAAAACGACACTATTTTCACAAAAGCCGTTTCTCAACGTTTTGGGCTCAAAATACAAAAACCGCATGGCGACTCCTCATTTTCCTTCCCATGAAGTGAGGTCTCAGACACCAACCCTCCGCGAAAGACAACCGCGTTTCGCGTCCGCGCGAAATCCCGGGTAATTTCAGTTGGCGACTCCGCTGGGAAAAAGGATACTTTTTTCAAAACTGCCGTTGTTTTCTAAAAAGCCTTCCATTGGTCAAACTTTCGTTTACCCTTCCTCGTTTTCGTGTGCGTGTGTTACTTTAAACCTCGAACGGTTTTTTTCAAAGGCATTACATTGTCACCTTTTCAAAATCATACCATGTTTGTGCATCCCCATTCATGTTTGATTTTCATTGCTGTCTTTTGAACTGCGCATCATAATGCTTTAAGACACATTCTGAAAAATCTCTGTTTTACTCAGAAAAAGAATTTTAGTGACCGCACACTACTCGCAGTTGCTGCCTCGGTACACCGCACTTCACGAGCACTTGCTGCCTCGGTACACTGCACACTACAACCCGTAACCCGGGATGGCCTTATCAGTTGCACCCCGATTGGTCTGCTAGACACCTTTCGGGGGCGCACGGGGTCGTCCCAAACAGCCCATCCTAGCCCATGTAAGCCATGCACTCTTTGTGTCACACTTTGTCCAAGACCCCGGTTGGTTTTTGGCTTAGCTCGTGTCATAAAGCCTAAGTGTATGTTTTTACGCGGGGTTCCGCCACGAGTCAAGCTCGAGAGGTAGAGACCGAAGGTCGTTCCCGACCCGAAGTCTTGAGCTTTTCAGCCTTGACTTTGACGCGGAGCTTTGCCGAAAAATATCCCGAAGGTTCAATGTGACACCGTGTCACCAAACCTCACCGTATGTACTGTGCCAGCCACAACTTGGCCAACGCCAAAAGCTAAGGTCCCTCGCACAAGCGAGTTAGGAGAGGTCATGCCGAAATTTTGGCACGATCCCCGTCTTAACTTAAGGACGTTGACTTCGACTATGGCCCGTGCGTCACATACGTTGGAAGTTTGCGTGATCGGCTAGCCTTAAGTTCACTTTTTCCTTTGTCGGTGGAACTCGCTTGCCTTATAGGACCTCGCTCGGGATAGTCCGTCCCGAGAAAGATGATCTACAATGGAAACGAGGGGCTTATAAGCATAGTGACGAGATTCACTGATTAGAGCTCTAGGATTAGTTGCGAAAAAGAAGACACGCTCTTTTCCAACCGATTAGGACTCTGAGAAAACGCGCTTTAAGTAAACATTAATCGGTAACTGCACATTGCACAAGCCCGAAACCTTGAGCCAAATACCCCCTTCCGAAGCCTAAACCCTTCCTTTCGTTCCCTCGCAAATGGAGCGTAAAAGTGGTCTCAGATTTCCGGGCCGCCGCCTCGCGAATCACGTAACGGGCAGCAGCGACGCTTCTTCGGTTCCCTCGCTCCCTCACTGTAATTTCCGACATGTCTAGCTCACCGAGAAATCGTGACGGGAAGGACCCCGCCACCGGTAATGTATATGACTTTGGAAGAAGCCATCCGGGCTTGTGAGGTTCACAAGAGGCGTAAAGAAGATCGCCAGAATTTCGTGGTACAGCCTTTCCCGAATGAGCGAGGTATAGCAGCCTATCCCCGCCGACGGTACTTTTGTCCCGGTCGAGGATGACGATTCCCCGAAACCAGCTCCTCAAACCTTCAACCGTGTTCCTCCCCGCCAACTTACTTCGGGATTCCTTCGAACCAAGGAAACAAATGACCTAGGCTTCACGTTGCCACCTCTCGTGGCAACCCTGTCATATTTGGCCAGGCCGCTTTACTCCTATCACTCAATACCACCAACAAGACCGCCGACCATCTCGCATGTATGCTAATATCCTTTAATACCCTCCCCGGGTTCATCCCATTGCCTATACACGAATCCCAAAACACCGGGGACAAACCCCGATACAGTTCAGAAAAGGCCCCCATATATCCACATATATCAAGCCTTCCACCCCCAATCACTACCGCTCACGTGGTAGCACCCGGTGCCGAGCCTCAAAGTCCACCACTGGACCCAACCTTGGCCTGGATGGTTGAACAGATAAAAGACCTGAAAGACACTATGAGCAGCTCAAAGCAGGAAACGCTCAAATCCACAGATCTGGGAATGGTCACGCCTCTCCCTGCCAAGTTCCGAATGCCGGAGATGGACCGATTCGACGGAACCGAATGTCCTCAAACGCATGTCGACACCTACGTTCTCGGCATGAGAGCGAAAGGAGCAACCCTCCAAAGAAATGGCCGACCACTTCCAAAGCATACGCTCAAGAGTTCGGGCCGTTACGATGGTTTCTAAGGGTCAAGCTCGCGGATCGCCACACCTGGGATCGATCGCAACATATTCCTGGAGCGGTACCGATCCAACTTAGAGTGGGAAACGAGTCGCGAGGACTTAATCACCACTGAGCAGAAAGCGGATGAAAGCGTCGGAGAATTCTACAAGAGGTGGAGTTGGAAACTCTACGAGATCATGGAGCCACTCTCCAAGGATGAACAGATGCGGATCTTCAAGTCCTGCTTAAGACCGTCCATCAGAACTCTCATCAGTCATCATTTCTTCCTGCATCTCCGGGCCATGGTCAATGCCGCTCACAGCTTCGAGAAGGATCTCAAGGAAAAGTTGGCTACCGCACACCCATACGTATACCGCTCGCCAGCTGCATTCAATCCCGCACCGGCCCCGGCAAAGGGAAAGATACGTCCGTCAATTACATCCATCGGGGACAGCGGTCGGGCAACGTAAACCCGGCCCCGCAAAGCAACAACTCCACTTCGGCGCTCCGTGCACTTCGACAAGTTGGACATGCCACTGAGCAAGATGCTGGAAGGGTTAATCAAGGAAGGTCTCCTTAAACCCGTTGCAAATTACAAACCCAAGAATCCCGTAGTCAACGCTGACAAGAGCAAGTACTGCACCTTCCATCAGTATCATGGCCATACCACCGACAACTGCGTGGGGTTACGATACGAAATTCAGAACTTGATAGAGGAAGGAAAGTTGGAGCGTCCCAAGACACGGTCCGGAGCAATCCTCCGAAAAAAACAGAAGAAGAAGTCCTCTCAACAACAACTGAGAGAAAGATACGAAGTTGGAGACACCAGTGTGGGTTCACTCGGAGAGCCGTCCGGGAAGTTCGAATACTACGTACTCTACTCCAAACCTACCCTCCCTTCCTCCAAAGCCATGCAGCCTTTAGAGCGCATAAAGGTGGAAAGCCGAAAAGTCCCGCCGACAACAAAGTTCGACCTTGGGACACCGGAATACCTCAGATCTTTGTAATCTTACTGCCATTCAGAAGCCTAACCCCCCGCGGGATCAGCTAAGATTCAATTTGTCCAGCTTCCGAGCCCGGACCGGCAAAGGAAGATCAAAGTCTGCTTGGCACTCGCACTCGATCAACGTGCTAACCAAGGGCGGCAACCGCCACAAATAGCCTCAACACAATCCCGAGGCTCCAGCAAAGGCTTTACCTCGCAAGAGGAAGATAGGAAACGGATGGCTTGATGACTCTCCTTCTCCGGATAGAGATCAGATCTACGATTCCCGACTGTATGGCAGCATGATCACGTTCTGTGACGAAGACCTACCGAGAGATGCCTCGGGGCACAATGAAGCTCTGTACATTACTCTCAAGCTCAACACCATAACACTCCCCGAAGTATTGGTAGACAACGGGTCAGCCGTTAACGTTCTTCCTCTCAGCATGATGCGAGCCCTCCGTATCAACGAAAGCCATCTGATTCCGTCTACTCGGACTATCAAGGCCTACGACAAGACGTCTCGCCCCATCCCGGGACGGTGACTCTGAACTCGGTTCGAAACCCAAATGGTGCCAAAGAAGATTCCACGTGATGGACATTCCATCTGACTTCACGGCTCTGTTGGGCCGACCTTGGCTGCATCACATGAAAGCCATAGCTTCCACTCTCCATCAGTACGTCAAGTTCATTAACCGGCAGGGAGATCTTGAAGTCATCGTAGGGGACAGCTTCCTCATAGGAAACGAAGTCGAGACAAGAGCCAAGCATGCCCGCAATGTGCACCGGGCTACCTCCTTCAAATCAACCAAGGGACTACCGGGCAAATCTCATCGTAATCCTCGTAGTCCGGAGATGCTAACTATGTAAACGTACTCGAGCAAAGTGCACTCGGCGCCCGATACATCAAGTTCAACTGTCGTTTCCAACATTTGGAGGCAGATTGGAAAGAAACACTGAGCATCGACATGATGCGGGCACGTAAACCCCCTGTCTCCAATCGGAGATTCGTCAGCATTCTTCGAGCCAACTCTCTGGCCCCGCCAGGCGAAGAAATCTTCGTGATAAAGGTCAACAAGCACCGTCATTCTCGTCTTGAATGTATGGACGTCGTATGGGATGTCCTCCATGAGGAACTACCCGCTGCACCCCTCTTCTCCAGTGAAGGGCATGATATTTTTCTAGCAGCTCCAGCAACGCACTCGGACGCAATACGTCCCTACGTTTGGGTTGAGCCATCAGACGACGACGAGTCAGGACTCTCCGGAGTTGAGGAAGCAGCAGACCCGCGGGCAGACCTTTGCATTCACATGCTCAGTTTTGAAGACGGCACCCGTTCCGATCAGGTCACCTACGACCAAGGCTCCAACACCATGGAGATTGTCAAGATCAACGTCCAGTACAGGCAGTTATCCGACAATTAGAAACAATTGGTTGACAAGACAAAGAACCCCTCTGATCAAGTGACTGACGACGACGACTTCGTCAACATCATCTATTCCAGATATCCTGATGATACCAAGGATTCGGTCCTTATTGTCAGATTCTGCAACGCCAAAGTTACCCTCGACGACTGCCTGCTCATGGTAAACAAGGCCCTGGCTAACCGAGCTCAAAGATCATCATCACTTCCGAGTACCAGCCCCAGTGGCAACCGGCCCGTGCCGACAGTCAAGCTTATACCCTCGATCGCCGTCAAGGCCAAAGGCAACAGCGAAGGAGACAAAGCTCCTCACCCTGCTACAAGTCAGATCAACCTCGGGAGCGCTTCTGGCAGCCACCCCGAAAGCATCTGTGAAGGAATTCCCTGCAAGACAGAGTCAGCTTCCGACGTGGGAAATGACCACCTCAGCATCAACATGCTCCAGTTCGATTCTGCTCCCAGTCGTCACGGTCACGGATTCAGACATCCTGTCAGCAGACTACTAGCTCTGATAGACTTGGCGATCGACTGAGATCACGTGTGTTCAATTAAGCAGATATAGGCGAATTTCTTGGTAACCGAGATCAAGGAAGGCCGCATGGAATGTCCCAGTCCGACTTCCTTCGTCAACATCATCCAAGTGTTTCTGCCATTCGGAGATTTGGATGTTATCACAGTTCTGGACACTAGTCAGACGATGCGTACCTACGGAGACTGTTTAGCTCTCGCAAGGAAGGCCCTCATGGAACTAGCTGCTCAAGAAAATCGTCTCTGGGATGAAAACCAAGCTCAAAGTGTCACAAGCAGCTTCAGACAGAAAGCTAGAGGCCACTCTAGATCAGTTCGACCTCAGGGGTTTTGCTCACGGCAACTTTATCGACTACCGTCTGTTCTCATCCAACCCCCTCTGCCAAACGAGGGTGGTCAACGGTCCCGATGACCTAGGAGATGGAACGGCACAGCAGAACAGATCCCAGCGCTTACCTCCCCGAGGAAAGCAAGTTCTCTATGAAAGCGACGACGAAGACGATGAAACCATTCTCTTCCAAGCCGGTCATGAAGTCAACAAAATCGGACTCCCAAGGGTCCTGGGATGATGGAAACGGATCATTTCCGCACTCAAATTGAAAGGCCAACTCAGGGAGGAAGGTCTATTCAAAAGAAACAAGAGGAAGATGGAAATTCGTCCCGAGCAACTACTTAGGGAAATTCCACAGACTGCAGCATTCGTTATAGAAACGATCAACTAGGACAGCAACCAGTCACATGGGCAGATGTTCGGGAAGCCGTGTACTCACCTTCCGACATACCCGCTACTCAGATAAAGCAAAAAGGAAAGCTCTCCCCGATGGAGGTTTACCTAGACTGCCGAACGCAGTTCAAAGAAGCACTGGCCATTCTCACATGGGAGGAAACGCAGGCACTAACTCTCGACGCAGGCTCTGCTGCAAGAAAGTTGATCTGGGCCAAGAGCGGAGGAAAATTAGCAAACCATGAATATCGCTGCACCCAACCTGTAATGCCCCGAGTATGCTCAAAGAAGAAGGAAAGGAACGCGATATACCGTGAAGAGATCAAGGAGACCGTTTGCTTGAGCCAGAACTCTCCAAACTCCCGAGGGTCGCAACGCACAATTCGCCTGTGCAACCATTGTTGTGCACTGACGTTCGAATAGCTACGGCAATTCGTAAACTACCTCCCCGCAGAGGCACCCAAGCCGCATCCCGGGACGTAATCCGTCAAGCCGCCGAAGCTCCCGGAACACATCTACAGCCAATGAGTTGAGGGAGGACATACGGCCCTACGCTACGAGGAATCCTCCTCTAACTATGGCTCAACTCGCAGCGGCCTCGTTCGTAAGGAACCAAACCCGATGTCGCTGTTCTAACCCGATCGGGTCAAATCCATGCATTACCACCTAAGGCCACCAAAAAGCTCGCGGAGTCGAACCGCAACCCGCCCCGCTCAAGACACAAGTTCCGTGAAAGAGGACTCCGATCCTCACTCGCCTCAAGCGCACCCTGTGCGAACATTTCCCTTTGGTCCCTGCTTACATCCTCTTATCCTCACAATCTCAAGCTAGAGGAGAGCCTGGCCCGTACCATGGTCCCCGTGGACGCAACCCCAGACGAAGTCATTCAGATGATCGGCAACATCCACTACGGTAACATTATCACCTTCACAGATTTGGACCTTCCAAAATTTGGGGCTGATCACAATGAGCTGCTCGTCGCCTTCCCCGCGTGTTGGTAGACGGAGGTTCCGAAATGAATGTCTTGTCCGCCAAGATGATGGACCTGCTTGACATCAAGCCTACAGATCTGAAGCCTTCAGTCCACACTGTCAAGGCCTATGACTCTACTTCCCGTACAATTCTCGGGGTTGCTACTCTTAATATCTGGTTCGGCAAGCGGATTATCCCCACCGAATTCCAAGTGTTGGACATTCCAATCACTTTCACAGCCCATCCCGGGGCATCCCCGGCCGCATCAAATCAATGGTGTGGCATCCACCCTTCATCGTGCCTCAAGTACATGCAAGGCAACGAGCTAACCACACGCCCCACGCCGACAAAGTGTCACCACCGAGGGGACCAAAGACCAACGACATTCCAAAGGTTAGAAATCAAGCATAGTGACGATACGGCATTAACTAGATTCACTCGAGACCTCCAAGATCCAAATATGCAACGTGGACCTTCCACTGTCTCACGACAAGATTCCTCCCGCCATGAAGATGATGAAACTCATGAACTTCATCCCAGATCGGGCTCGGCGTAAGGTTACAAGGCCAGCACCAAGTCATCGAAGTCAAGGACCACACCACGGTCCAGTGGGCTTCGCTACGTGCCAACACCGGCCGACATCGTGAGAACAAAAGGCTCGCCCGCACCAAGGCAAAGCAGCCTCGCAAAAGGGGAACCTCCGACGGCACACCCAATCTCCGACCTTACGCTTCAACCTCGCTCATTATTTCACCAAGGGAACCAACAGCCAGAACCGAGGGGACCGACAGGGAACCAACAACATGTAACCGAGGGGACCGACAGGGGAACCAACAGAGAATCAAGGGACCGACAGGGGAACCAACAGCCAGAATCGAGGGGACCGACAAAAGGAACCGATGAAGATGAGAAAGAAGCAGGATAGTCGCACCGAGACTACGTAGTGATGGAACAGCCTAGCATAGGACCTCAAGCGTTTCGTGAGGGCTCAAGGCCAATCCGATAAGGGGAGCGTTCCTCGACATCACAAACTCTACCCGGACCAACCGCCACCACACCCAAAGACGAGTACACATTCAAGGGAATCCTGCAGATGCGAAGAGCAACGCAGTGGTACTCTTCATGGGAAACAGATTGTTTGGATCACCCGCCGAGGCCACATTCGAGACAAGAACTCCAAAGCGTAAGGAACCGTAATTCATAGAAGACGCTCTCAAAGGGATCACCCTACGTAGTATTTTTGAAGAAGTCATGGAGGTGCCAAACCCGATTGACTCCGGGCTCCGAAAATAGCATGATCGCCATGATTGGGACAAAGAATCCAAGCCTCTCGATCCCCGCACCCTCATCAAGCATCCAAAGAATGCCATCAAGAATTGGGTAACTTTCACCGAACCAAGGGAAAGCCAGCAGTAACCGGAAGACAAGCCGGGCCCGCACCCACATTTCCCTAAACCCGGCCTCAAACCCTCTCGAGCCGCTCCTTGTAAGAGTCCAAATTCTTCGAGTCGTCCAACGACCTTACGCCGGAAGACTATGATAATGTAGCCAACCATGTATTTCCGTTCTGCTTAAGGAAAAGTCTCGACCTTTCTGAGTATCTCTTCATTGCCACTTTAACAACCGATAAGTTAACAAACAACTTAAAAGACGTTAATAACGAATCAATTGATAAAGAAGCATACACATTAAATGAACAATACATTAAGGAAGTTCTCAAGCATGTAGTTGACCAAGAGGACAACCGGCCCAAGCCGCCGAAGAGGTTATGACCAAAGTGAACCCGGGGTCGCCAAGCAAGAGCCTAAAGAGACACAAGTGGGCGCTTTGCCGATGCGTAAAAGAAGCTCGATAAGCCTCCTCCGGAGTATGTTGACATGTTCGCCCGGTCATACCAGACATGCCAGACTCGATCCCTCGATCGTGGAGCACGTAATTCCCCCGATCCCGAATCCAAGCCTCGCCAAACGTAAGCCGCGCAAGATCAAGCCAGAGTGGTCCTTGCAAGTTAAAGAAGAGATTGAGAAAATGCTTCGAGTTGGTTTCATCAGTGATTGAGTACCCGACTTGGCTCTCCAACATCGTGACGGTCACCAAGGCCAATGGAAAGGTCGATGTCCGTGTGGATTTCCTGGATCTCAACAAGGCCATCCCTAAAGATGATTTCCCATCGCCTAACATCGACATGCCGGTCGACACCACGGTAAATTTCGAAGTAAAGTCCTTCGTGGATGGGTTCGCCGGATACAACCAGATTAAAATGTCCGAGGAGGATCAAGCCAAGATCGCTTTCACTCTCTCCGTGGGGACATATGCTACACGGCCATGCCGTTCGGTCCGAAGAACGCTAGGCTACTTACTACGGCCGCCATGCCTCTCTTCCATGACATGATTCACAAAGAAATCGAAGTATATGTCGACGACATGATCATCCACTCCAGAGGATCGACATGCAAAGACACTGACAGATCCGAGAAAGTTCTTCAAACGTACTCGTAAAGCACTCCATGAGATTGAACTCTCGCGAAGTGCACCTTCTGCGTCAAGCGCGGCAAGGTACTAGGGTACATGGTCACGTAAAGGGGTATCGAAGCCGATCCCAAGAAAATCAAGGCCATCATCGACATGAAGCCGCCTGCACTCGACAAGTGAAGAGCTTCATGGGAAGACTTCAAGCACATCGCCGCTTCATCAACCGCTTGACATCTCTCTCGCGAGCCCATGTTCAAACCGATGAAGAAGAATGCCAACATCAAATGGGACTCCGAGTGCCAAAACAAATTTTCGAGAAAATCAAGACCTACTTGGTGAATCCCCACCCCGTGCCCGCCACATGAAGACAAGCCACTACTCCTATATCTCGACAAGAATAAACACGTCAATCGGAGCAATACCGGCACAAGAACAGAAGATTCCAAGGTTGAGCATGCAATCTACTGTAAGCCAAGCTTCAAGGAAGGGAACTCACTTACTCAAGATTAGAGAAAACTTGTACCGCCTTGGTATGGGTAGTCGGGAAACCGAAACACTACATGCAAGCCACATTCAGTTGCTCCCGGTCTCCAAAATGGACCCTGCTCGATATCTCTTTAACAAGCCATCCCCGTCAATGCGACTAGCCAAGTGGTCATTCTTCCCGGCCGAGTTCGACATCAAGTACATGGTCGAAAATCAACGAAGGGCGCAGTCATGGCGCATCGCCCGGCCGACTTCCCGAGCAAAGTTGAGCCTAAGGGTCCCGATCCGCAGCTTCCTGACAACGGAATCTTTTCACTCGACAGCCGCAAACCGCCGGCAACTCTTCTTCGATGGGGAAGCCAACAAGAAGGGGAATGGTATTGGAATGCTCCTTGTCGATCCCAAGGACGAGCACACTCCCATAGCCATCAAGTTGAATTTTGAAATAACCAACAATGCACAGAATACGAAGCTCGTGGCAGCAGGTCCGAAAGCCGCCTCGAGTGCAACATCTCGTAACCGGATGTATACGGAGACTCAAAGATTGATCATCAATCAAGTGTCCAACAAATGGAAGACGGTAGATTCTCGCCTCCCAAGTACCACACGTATACGGGAGGAGCTCATTGCTCGCCCAAGGACATCTCTTTTCATTATTTGCCAAGAGACAGTGAACCGCTCGCAGACGCCCGGCAACCTCGCCTCTTGTCGAAATTCCCGATGGAAAAGCAAGAAACCCCTCGTAATAGGCAGACGGGAAACACCCGCCTATTGCCGTGAGATCGAAATAAAAAAGAAACGATAGACGAACCCCGGTACAATCAAATTTACCAAGACTCCCAAACGGAGAAGCTTCCTTCACAAATGAAGATGGAAAATACAAAGAAGGGATCAAAGCCAAAAACATGATGGCATTAAAACGCCCGGCATCCCATTTCGTCATTCCGGGGGGTATGCATTGTAAGAAGCGCCACCAAGGACCACTCCTTCGATGTGTAAACAAAGAAAAAGCGCCGAGCTAATGAACGGTTCACAACGGAACCTCGCGGTCCGCATATGAATGCCCGAGCATTGACACGTATCATTCTCCGTATGGGATACTATTGGATATCGATGGAAATAGATCGCATCCAGCTTCGTCCGAAGTCGCGACAAATGTCAATCGGTTCTCCAACCTCAATCACATCCCTCCTCACGAACTCTATTGCATGACTACGCCACGGCCTTTCGCCACATGGGGAATCGACGTCATCGGCAAGATCACTCCACCTCGGGAGCAATGGTCATGAGTTCATTCTAGTCGCATAGCCGACTACTTCACCAAACGGGTAGAAGCCGCATCGTACAAGGTACCGAATTCTAAGAAGGTGGCCGAGTTCATCCGAGAGAACATCATTTACCGATACGGAGTGCCCAACAAGATCACATCCGACAATGGGACCCACTTCGAAGGAGATTGTGACCAACTTCTCCGACCGACCCGTAGTCACGCGTCACAAGTCTTCTCCTGCGTACCACAAACCAACGGTGCAAGAGAGGCACCAACAAGACTCTCGCCATGATAATCGTGAAGATGACCACTCGCAGGCCTCGGATCGGCCCGAAAAGCTACATCTAGTCCTCTCGGGGATACCGAACATCGGGCCGTAACCGCCACAGGCGTGACTCTGTTCGCACTTACCTACGGAATGGAAGTGATGTTGCCCGTGGAATTGGAAATTCCATACCTCCGAGTCCTCTTGGAAAACGGGATCAATGAAGTCGAATGGATACAGAGCCGTCACGACGAACTTGCTCTACTCGACGAGCGCAGATTGAAAGCCATGTGGAACACACTCGAGCCTACCAAAGCAGTAATGGCCCGAGCATTCGACAAGAAAGTCAAGATCCGAGACATCGTAGAAGGCGACTTGGTGCTAAAGGAAAAGCCTCCTACGCACTCAATCCCCTCGGAAAGTGGGAGCCTACCCGAATAGGACCGTTCGTGGAACAAAGAATCTTCTCCGAGGAGCCATGAAGCCAGCGTACTTGGACGGAAACCCTTTCGTTAACCCCGTGATCGGAAGCAAGCTCCGCAGATACTTCATTTGAGGAAGAGCACGAGTCAACTCTCCTTCCCCATACACCGTCCTCGCAAATTAAAGTGCTAAAAGAGTAATATCCAACCGGATACATTCCCGCTAATGATCCGTAAAAACAGGTCGCACTTCTTTTGTCTTCGTTTTTCTCAAATTCACCTAAAAGTGTCGAACTACGGTGACTCTCGAGCCCCTTAGTCCAATTGTAAAAGGGGAACGTAGTGCAAGCCATCATTGGTTCGGTCTAAAAACAAAAATAAATACAATAAGCATCAATTGCTTGTGTTTCGAAAAACTCTTTTCATTTAACCTACAAATTCATTACGGTTAAAACATTCTTTGATGAGTTCAAGCACGGCCAACTATTGACTCGCTACACGCTAGCAAAACTACAATAAAACATTAATCATGTTAATGTGTCTGCAATGACAATGGGTGGATACTCTGGACAGCAAGGTCAACCTAGTTTCCCGTACTTGGTCCTTCATCCTTCTTCCCCTTCACAAGGAATACTCTGGTAGTCCTTCTACCTGGCTCAGGGACCCTTCCCGACGCCTCCGTCAAACCTGTAGCATTCAATACAGCCCTTTCCCTAGCTCTGTCGCGAGCTGCTTCACTTCGAGCCATCATGACCGTGCTTTGATTGGCCTCCTGATCAGCATTGGCCTCATAGTCAGCCATGTCATTCCCAAGATTTATCCCCGTGATTAGCTCGCTTCGGTCCTCTCAAGTTCGAGCCGTCAAGGTGGCCAACACCCAACAAACCTCATCCCATCTCCACAAAATAGACATCTGTGTCTCCCCTATACACTCTTCATACTGGGCTCAAATATCACAGTAATGTAAAGGCTCCCTCTCCGGTGAAAGAGAACCCCGGGTAGGAAAGGACGTGTATTGCCACTACCGTGTGAGCAAAGAATAGCGTCGAAGGATCTTCCATCGCAGAGATCCCACCTCAAAGGTAGAAGCATGAACTAAACCTGCCAATGGCACCTCGGCTCCACTGCATCGTCGCAGCAAAGACCAACGATGGAATGTAGAAAGACGCCCGAGACAAATTTCCTGCACTTCGACAACCAATAGACCCTCCCGAGAGGTCCGACAAGTTTCAGAACTTCCAATGGGGAACCCACTCATCGCAAGTGATGCGTGCGAAGTCCGGCCATCCAGAGCTCCACTTCACTCGATTGCCCCCTATCACCAGAGGACGCCGAGAGAAGTACCAGCGTCACAAGACATTGGCACCTCGTGCATCATCTCGGCAGCCTCTCTCCTCAATCACATGGGTAAGCATACGGGACTCCTCCCCACACGTACGGCGCTACCGGTCGCCATCCGACTGGCATACGCCTGTGAACGCCTCGCCCAAGACCAACGGCACGATGTCTCCCCCCCGCTCCGCATCGCTTCTCACCAGTCTGGGCAAGACACCGTGATGGCACACACCCAAGGACGTGAACGTGAACAGAGTAGCGATCGCAAGCACGCAGCAAACGCGCCCCACGCGAAGACGCTCCTCGCCCTCCGACAAATCTATCTGGCAAGCCCCGAAATGTCGACATAATCAAGCATCCTCAGACAAGATCCCGTATGCTTCTCCAAACAGATACCAAGCAAGACACTAGCTTCTCAATAAAGTGGCCACACCACCAAAGATACGAAAGAACTAGTCGTTCCTGTCTCAGTCCCTCCTGCACGGCCCGGAAATCTTCAAGCGTAGGAGTGATCTCATTGTACGAAAAGCCGTACACATTCCTCCGTACGTCCTGCAAATGAGCCGCAAGCTCTCAAAAGATCCTAATCTGCATAAGTTCCTTCAAAGCCTGCAAACAGATTTCATTCCGTAATGCCTTCGAAAACTCCTTTGTTTCGCCTCGTGTGGTTCCGTACTCCACGATCGAAAGTTGTCCAAATATCGCTTCTTGCATCCGAGACGATAGCTTGGGAAAGGGAGCCATGGAAAATGAAGGAAACCTTAGAAATTTGAGAGAATTCACTAACTGATTAGAGGTGAATGCGTTAGCTTCTAACCCAATTGCAAAGCCGAAACCGCAATTTAAAAGAATCTCGGAAATTCATTCTCGCCCGGCCGGATTCTCCCGCAGCTGACTTGGTCAACTGCAGCCTACCGCTCCTAAATTGAAGCAATTCCAAACAACGCCCGTTCATGCCTTTAGAATCTGCGTACCCCCAGTTTCATTCAACCAACGCTAATATCCCTTCCGCCCCTGCTCGTGCAACAAAGGCAATTAATTAATTATCAGTGCATATAGGCTTAAATTTTGACCCGTTCAATTTTTAATGCATGTTTTATTTTATTTATTTTTGATTAACCTACTTCCTTATTTTGCCGAAAATAACAGAAGGTGATCATAGAATAAATGTGCGAAATACAGGTTCCGCCCCACGGGCGCCTTTTCAAATACAGTTCAATTCAAGTCGTTCCAGACGATACAAAAAAAAAAGAAAGAAAGCAGTAAAGGAGGACTACTCCGAGTCCTGCTCGTCATCCGAGCGCTCGACGCACTGCTCCGCAGCTGCCGGATCCATCGCAAACAAGAAGTCGCAATTCCTCCAGGCGGGAATATGCAAAAGGCCTCCTCGGCGTCCGCGAACTCGAGGACTCTCCC